>PNEQ01078123.1:0-13077 GCA_003012365.1 Medauroidea extradentata | reverse complement strand
TATATATATATATATATATATATATATATATATATATATATATATATATATATATATACACATGTATATTTATTTATTTACTCTCTCCAAGAACATAAATAACATTAAATTTTTCTTGATACTTGGGAGAAAGTAATATTTCGACATCATAGATTCACGGAAATTACATAGCTATATAAAATCACATATTTGTAGCGCATATTTCTGGAATAAAGTGAATTTTCATCATCAATGCACGCTTTAAATAAGAATAAAAATTTATAAGATTATCACTTAACTAACTGTACAGCGAATTTATACAAATAAACTAAAATCAAGTAGCAACGAAGCCAAGGTGGTCTAGAAGCAAGATGCGTAGTTATTAAACAAGGGGATTCGTGTTCGTATACACGCGCCTTCTTGAGACTTATTTTATTTTCAAAATTATTTTGTGTAATTTAGGCCTACTTATTGAAAGTTATTAAATAAATGATTTAGGTGTAAGGTTTAAATTAAAACGATTATCTAAAATTTAATTTTTCATTTGTTTCAAGTACATCCACAAGGTTATCCCTTGTAATTTTACAAACATATACATTGTATTTTTTACTAAGTTAACCTTTTAGTTTTATTAAGGAATTTATCCGGAAACTGGGTTTCCAAAAATTTTCCTTGTAAAAGTACACATAGGTCTTTACGTTGTACAGCGCGATATACGTCGGCTGTAATGTAGTATTAATATCCGGTGTGTCAATGATACAATAACTTTATCATAGTGCTGTTAATAGCATACGTACATGTGACAGCTAGCTTTGTTAAGTAAATTTTAATATTCAGACAAAGAAGTCGCCTCAAGTGTTCTTGATGGTATAAAGCAAGTAATCACGGTCTCATACAAAACTGTTGAACGCACATTTAACAACTATGCTTTCATATGATCATTGAACTCCTACCGGACCCTAACTACCAACCACTATCAGTATTATACTAAAGCTAGTATATGAGCTCACTATTTGGTTGTCATGTATTAATTTAGTCGTGGGAGCCATTTATTGCAATTTAAATTACGGTTATAATGTTGTGAGTATACCGTATTCATTACCGATAAACTTCAACAGCAAAAAAATACTTGTCAGATAAAGCTTAAAAGTTTGAAAAAATGTTTGAAAAAAGTCTCAATTTACAACATTATTTATTTTTTCAGCATGCATAAACTGTTTTTTAACAATAGGGAACTTTTTAATGTTTTGGAGAAAAAAGAAATCGTGTAAAGGAATTTAATTTTAAAACATGCCGTAAGCATTTTTCTCATGAGTGAAACTATACAACTAAATTGATGAAAAGTTAAATGTTATCCGTCATAGAATACCGATAATTTGCGAGAAAAACTGTTGGGCATTTGCTTTTGCATGCAGATAATTTTAAATATTACATGATATTAAATGATTTGTTGTAAATAAGGGCCTAAGTAAAGTTTTATTTTGCTGAAAATTACAATAATATTCCATAATATTTGCAGAAACATTAGAATAATTAGAAGATTTAAAGTTTATAACACCAACCATTTTATCGTTTATTCAGTATGGCTTAAGCAATGCTGGTGATCATGTAGAATTTTATCGAGGCCGTATATAGAGTGTATATTTGTGTGTTTTGTAATAATTCAATTTCATAGTTCAATGATAACTGCTGCTGGCAGATCTAGGACAATGTACCCAGTCACCAGAGCTCAGGCCTCCCGCCAGAACACACGTGACGTCATAAGACAGCACAAGATAACACCGTCACAACAAGGTAACAAAAAAACAGTATACAATTATAACACTCACATTATCTAAAAAGAGTGACGTATTGTAGATTTAGTTTGTTAAAAAAAGTAGTATTAAACATGTAAATAACACTTCACTCACACAACCGCACGGGATTGAAAAATTAAGGAAACCTTTGCTGCTATCATTTAAGTATGGTGGCTACGTCACTTGAAGATGTATTTCGGCAACAGGAAAAATACACCTTAGCGTGATTTTTCTCTCTATACTTTCATGTAAGAAGAATATCTTGCTGTTGGTTATTCGGGAAAAGTGAGCACTAAAATAAAATCTTGGAATAATATCGCTAGCCGTTGCTGCTATGATTCAAAATTACTACAGTTGCCCTACTTTTTATGGTTGGCAGAGAAATTGCGCAATATAGTTTCTTGTGTTTTACAATTTAATAACACCAATAAAGAATCAAAATCAACCAAAATCGACGTAATAGTATTTTATTTAGTTAATAAACGGTTTTTATTCAACTGTATAGATTCATACTGACTGCACAATTTATCTTACACGTGCAAACACAGTGTGACGCGTCGAGAGAGGTTAGACTTGTCTCGTCGTTACGTTGCGCACTTAAAGATACCAATTGGCTGAAAACAGTAAATAAGCAGGGCTTTTTTGAGCGAGCACTTTATCCTGAACCACATACGAGAACGTGTAGACAGTGACAAGAGTTCGCATAGGAAATCCTCTATCCTATAGTATAGTCTCATCACCTCATTGTCCCCCAGTGGAGACGCTTGGGCAAGACATGCCAGTATCACAGGCAGTGCACGTTACTGAGTTAATAATACATGATTTAAGTACAAGTGATGAATATAGGATAACAGCATTATCTTGTATTGCACATTTCGAACCATTAAAAAGTCAAGGTGGCGTTAGTCACATTTAATCATTGAAGATAAAGGTGCCTTCTTTAGCTTTTCGACAATAATTTCCGTGAGCTAATGTGACAATAACTTTTCTTCCTAGGCTTGGAGAACATATTGACCTAACTTTTTTATTCGTCTTACATATCGATAATGATTGAAGTAGATGTATTATCATATTTAAAAGTGACCAACACCACTCTGGCTTTAAATGTTAATATAAATAACGTCAGTGAAAGTGTATAAATGTCACGTTGCATAAACTAAAATGTCATCATCTGTTGATATAAAATTTTTAAATGTAAATTGTATTGTATTGCAATTTTTGATTTTTTTTTTAGATTACCTGCTAAGCTGTGGTATTTTTACAGGTCAAAATTGTAAAAAATTGCAGGTCATACACAATGAAGAAGGGTGGGAGGGAGAGAGAGAGAAAGAAAGAGAGAAGTTGGACACATATTAACGTGAAAATAGAAGGCAACTTACGTTGAAATGTTTACATGTAATTCCAGTAAAATTTGAGGCATTTATTTAAAAATAGCATCAATATATTTTTAAAACAATAAGTAAACTTCGCTTATAATAATACCTGTGCTGGTGAAATGAGCCTCTTTGTTTAGAAATATACTACTAACAAAATACTGACAAGACGGTGTTGTTTAAGAAAACGTTGGATATATATTTTAATCACAATAACAACAAAAGGGTGTAATTTTTATATACAAGCGAAAGTTTAAATTTAAATTAGGCTGATAGTTAAAGTTGGATTTTTTTTTGTAAAGCACATTTTTCTTATTTAGGCCTACTTGTAAGCACTATAATGTCTGAATCAGTCTCATAAACAGCGCATTCGTTATAAGTCCGGTGTTGCAATACATGAATTGTACCCACAATTCAATCCTTTGGTCTTCTGAAAGAGCATTGACACAGAAAATACGTTGGCATTGTCACTGTCAGGGCGAGGAACACTTATTTAAATTTCAGGAATATAATATTCTTAATCAATTTTGAAGTCTTCATCCGATTGTTCAGCTAGGAATATAAGATTACTTTTTATTATTTCTTCGACTTAGTTTTTACTTTTGTCTTGTCTCAGTCAATTCATCTCGCTTCAAACATTTATTTTTAGTTCCAATATCACATGCATCTGCTGTCGTCGAAGTACGTCTGCTACATTTGTATACTTTCTCTTTATTGCGTAGTCTGTGTTCACGAGCTTACTGTAACAGAGTACACCGAGAAAATCTTCTATAAGACCGTGGTCTGCCCATGAAAGTACCTGCGCACCGCATGCCAATGCGACTTATTGAACAACTTTCATTACGGTTTTACCACGGCGTTAATTTATTGCAAGTGTGGTGTTAGTAGTAACCAAACAGCAAATTAATGTTATTTTGGTCTACACTGTTTAAACAGTCGGTTCCTATATTTATGATAGTAATATTATTTTTCAATTAGATATGCCAGCCGATAGAAAGGAATCAGAGGAGGAAGTGACAGAAGAAGCGGATTTCATCGTTTGCCTTGAGCCAATCAGGAATGTGTCTCGAGCACTGGGCTTGGAAACGTTCATATTCGACACTGAACGTAGCGGCAACAATAGGACAAGAATGAAGAGATCTACAGCAGCTACATTGTACACGTGTATAATTGTCGTAGTTAGTGTTCTATCTTATTTAGTTGAAGTGTACATCTACGTAATAAGCAACAACTATCGCTTAACTAATATTCTCATATCTGCAACTCACACCTTTACCTTCCTCTCGAGTTCAGTGTTTCTCATGTCAATGAGCTTTAACAATAAACATAGAGAAGACATTATCAGAAAATTCGCTATTGTGGATCGCACAATATTGCAAAACGCCAATGACTACTACAGTAAATGGTCACGGAACTCACAAATATTACTAGTATGTGTCTATTTCGTAGTGATAGTTTATTTCAGTCTAGCACGGTACATATTTTATAATAACTGTGTAAATATGCTTATTGGCGTGGTACGTGCAGCCCAAGAAATAATGTTAGTAACTATGACTGTCAATTATTCAAATGTAGTTCTCCTTGTACGACAACGAATATGTGTTCTAAACACTAAACTTACTGACTACCTCCATTACCTAGAACGAAAGATCAATGTACAAGTCTGCAAATGTACAGCTCGAATCCAAAGAAACGTTAATACAGAAACTCCATCTGTATGTTTTCAACGACAGGAATGTTTAACAACAGATAATACTGATTCTCTTCGTACTGAGAACATAACGTCAATTAGAAAAGTTTACAAGAATTTGTGTAACATAATTTCTCTCATAAATTCAGCTTATGGAGTAGTAGTTCTTTTCATCACAATAAGTTGTTTCGTAACTCTCATTTTCTCTTCGTTCGCAGCATTTATTCCATTTTACAGTAAATCAGTAATTTTTGAACGTTGTAGAAACTTATCTGAATCATTAGTTTTATTCTTCTGGAGCGGGTTGCGGTTAATTCAGACAGTAATAATAATCTCCGCATGCAGCGCCACAGTGCAGGCTGGCAGGAGAACAGCAGACATAGTACAGGACCTGCTCCTGCAGCCAGGAATACACGAGGAGATAGTAGAGCAGTTGGAACAGTTTGCAGACCAGATATACAGCACAGAGCTGGTGTTTACTGCGGGTGGCTTCTTTACTCTGGACCTGACACTCTTACCCTCCATGGCCTCGTCAGTCATGTCCTATATCCTTGTTTTGTTGCAGATAAAACTTTCCAACAAATCTAATTAGATTCCCGTGCTGAATTAACCAACAAACTACAAATTAATCTAATTGCAGGCTTGTGATATTTTTGAAAGTGAGCAGAACACAATAATTTTAATCATACACATATATGTTATAAATAGAATGGTGTAATTTACATCTGTATAAAATAAGACTCGATATTCACAATAAAGTCACTATTCTCAGAAAAAAGAAAGAAATGAATTCCTATCAAATGCAATGTTGTGTTTAGTGACTATCTTTTCGACGTAATACAGGCTAGGGAATATTATAACTTGTTAGTAAGTGATGTTGATAATATTGTTAGTGCTAACCGGTTGTAAAATTGTTTTCGTGAACTACTAGTCACCTCCCCAAGCTGTTTGCACGGACACAGTTCAATATATAGGTTTGTTACAACAACAAAAAAATCGTCATTTTGAATTTAAAAAAAAAATATATATATATATATTTGTATTTTTTACATTAACTATTGCTAGGGGAAAGGTAGCGTCGTTATTAAGTGGAAATGTGTATGTCATAATTTGCTAGCCGAGGCAATAAAATGTAAGTCCCATAACTTTTTAGTCTACTATTTTAGACCTAATGAAAATTTGGCAAGCGAGTAAATATGTGATATTGCAGTTGTATTTTGTACGAGGCTATCTCAAAGTGAAATTGCTTTACAGTTGGTTGAAATTTCATGCATTTAAATTACTTTTAAGTCAAGCTGCAAAATTGTATTTCTTGCCATGAACAGCAAATTATAGAATAACTAAGCACAAAGAGTGTTATCAAAGATTGGCTGCTCTCACTTTACATACAATGATAATAAAATGACTCGCAATTGTGCTTTTGCCTTGTGGAATAATTATTCCTTTCTGCCTCTCTAGACCTCCCTGCCAACACACTTCCTGAAACTACTCCCCCCCCCCTCTCACCAACCAACCAATATAATTCGCAAGTCCTGCAAAACATTCCACTTCCTCCCAAACATAGAGCTCCACTATCCTCCGCACTCTTCAAATCTTGTCACTGATGTTTCTTCTCCCTCTACACATTCCCTTAATTAGGTGACATTCTCACCCTTCCCATCCTCCCCATATATTATAAACCCTCCACTTGTCTTTCGATGCACTCCATCACATTTCCTTTATTATAGGTGGCCTACAACTGCCATCCTTCTCTCCATCCTGCACCTTTCTTCTCCACCTGCCCTTCACCAATCTTTCTCCCCTTCTTTGTACTTCACCAGTTCCTGCACATTTAATTTCAATGCATGGATCCCCACTCTGTGGCCACATGTCCCAGCATTGAAACCGAACCATTGTGCTGTGTTTATAGCATTTTTTAAATGAATGACACATGTGAGCCAAGATACAAACATGAAACAACTAATATTTTACAATGAAGGTTTTTTTAAACAATTCTACCCAGAAGCAGATTTATCAGTATTAGATGGCAGTTAAATAAATTAAAAATACAACATAAACTAAATACTGGACTATGATTTCCTTGTACTGCAGTTGTACTGTTAACACTGGTGATCACTTTCACATAGGCTTACGAACATTTAACCTACAAAATACTCGTAAATGAGTGATCATGTGGCATTATGTAGGGTTCAATAAAGGTACGAAATATCAATGCATTCAAATATGAAAAGTTGTTTCAGATTATTAAGTATAACGCTGTTGTAAATTATTTTTTTACTTTCAAAACTTCAACCCAACAGGTTGGTATCGTCCAGTATTTGTCTCTTATTCACACGTAACCATTGGTTTGCTACGCTCCGTAAATACACATAACAATAAAATGTAGCTACTACAGCTGAGCAAGGGGGTTGGTTAACAATACTAAAATACTGAAAATTCGACGTTGAGTGCATCAATGGTTGAAATACAAGTGCACGCCAGTTGAGGCCATTGCGAACGTCAGGCCAAAAGTTTTTTTTAATGTTTTCACAACGAATGAAATAGGATGAGTTTGCTTACGTTATTTAACACTATACGAAGATAGAATCGAAACTCAACAGTTTAGTAGCATGTATAATAGAAAATATAGTTTATAATAGAAATCTATAAGTTAAATATTTTTGACAATTAGAACATATTATATTAAAATACAATCTTCAATACAAATATAATTTGGCAAATTTGCTTTATTTGACCTCACATTTCACAATAATTCATGCTAATTTCATATATTTTATGCGAGATTATGTTGTACACTTCACTGAGTCATGTTCAGGGGAATATCCGCCAGATTCAGTGACATTTGAGGATCGTTTGGCCGTGGATACACCAAATAGTAATTTATAACATCCGGTGTGTACCGGTGGATGACCCAGAGAAATTTATTAAGTTTCTTTTTAAAAATAAAAAATTAATACTCCGTGAAAACTGCTTGAACATTTAAACAACTATAATTGAGAAACTTCTGCGTTTATTATCATACGTTTGTAGGAGTATTAGTGTAGATGTGCACGGGTTTAGATAATGGTGGGAAGGAGGCGGGGAGGGGTTGCATGCCTTGGAAAGTAGAGTCTATACAAAAACATAAGCCAAGGCAAAAATGCGAGGTAAATTTGTGGCTTTTAAGACGCAAAAAAGTGGGATTTAAGGACAGTTTTCGAAACAAAGCACACAATATACCATTTTAAGAAACTGTATTAATTTGAAGATAATTCATGCCTTAAAAATGCTAACCTTTGAGCTGATTTAAACAAAAATTGTACGGTAACCTTTTACAGCTTATGTTTGCACATATATTTATGAAGAACTTACATCTGCTCTTGAAATACCTACAATACACACTTAAATCGTAATGAAACACAAACTCTATTACTAGAAAATGTTGGAATCTATAAATTAGAAAGATATATTTAACCTTACAGAAACAATTAATTTATCATCTACTTCACTAAATAAACTTTTGTAAAAACTGCAATGAGTATAATTAATGTTTAGTATGTTTTGTTACGTTTTAAAATTTAATCTTCAGAAATGCATCGATATTTCAATAAATTTTGCACAAACTGGGATATGAAAACTCTCACAGTAAAATAGCATCGTAATGCAATTGGGAGTGCAGCTTCACCCTTTGTACCTGCTGTGTGCAAGTCTATGAGTAAAGGTACGCACATACGGATATGTGAATATATGTAGATTGTATGTTGTAATTGATATGTAATTATTTAGTACAGTAACGTGTATTGGAAGTTCAAATGAGGGTATTAGATTTGTAGTTCTGTATCGACAGGGACATTGTTATTACTGTGCAGTTGTTCTCCTTGTGGAAAAAAATTTACTGTAGTTGTTTTTCTGAGTTTACATGATCCATTTGTAGTAACGTCACCTTATAACATAATAAAATGAAAGAGTACAAAAATGTGATAGTTTATTTTTCTATCTTTTTTTTTTAAATGTATTTGTTTTTTACATTTGTGTTTGAGGTGTCATGGCAACCTCTATCATACCTTTCCATTATTTCATCATTGTTACCCATGAAAATGAATAATGTCATAAACCAACTTTTGCCAACTACCACAATGAATAATACTGGACACGGAAGCGATATTTTGGCCACAAGAAATAATTCAGCCGATTCACATTCCCACTAGTATTACTCTTGGTTTTATATTTTCAAATGGAAGCAAACTGTATGCTCGATGGATTGCTAACATTGTGGTTAAGGTGTTTTATATTTTAATTTACATATTGTGTAATTGTCAGTTTCACCATGGAATATAAAATATGCAGTGATTTATTAATTACTCTCAGTACATAATCTGATTGATGAAACAGTGTAAGAAGTGATGCGACTTCTTTATGTGATTTCTAATCGGCTCTGCAGAGTGAAATTAGTTTTTGTAAATTTTATATAGTTAACGTATACCCACTAAATCAGTAATACAATTATTTTGTAGTATTGAAACCAAAATTATGAATTTCACTCCTACTGTGCTAATGTGATGATTACATTTTATGAACAGAAAACGAAAATATTCACAATAATTTTAATACTTTTGTGTATGTAATATGCACACAAAATAATTTAATTCTGTAACATTAAACTTTTGCAGTGGATAACTTTTCTTGAAATTTGTCGTGATTAAATTCTGGGTGTATTCATTGTTATTATAAGTTAGTACAGTTACTATTTGTAACATTCTCCGTTATAGAAAACGGTGACAAGAAAATTACCAAAAACACAACTACCGTGGAACAACTAACTTATGTACCCACATTACATATTTTTCATAAAGTTAAAAGAATAACCGGTAAGTATTAATAACACTGCGTTTCTTACAATTATTTAAATTTATGCCAGTTAACTGGTTGAAGTTCTGTTATCGTACCATGCTGTGTTTGTGTTGTCTCGTGCCGAATTGTGACGTCACAGTTGTTCTCAAGGTCAGTCAGGATACTTATGACAGCAGAACTCGAACTTTGAGGTCTTGAATGTTCTTATTGCAACAAAGGTAAGAAAAGATTCCCTAAATAAGGCCCGATGAAACATCTAAATAATGTGTATCTTAGTAAATTACTCAATTAAGTAAATTATGTATGTGTTTTTAATTTTAGAATTTTTCTCATTTAGTCAACGCATTGTACAGTATAACAAAACTAAATAAATTCAAACAAATACAATTATTGTTTACGCAGAATACATTAAGATATAGTAACAAAATATTTAGTTTAATTTTTTAATTATTTTGT
This sequence comes from Medauroidea extradentata, assembly GCA_003012365.1. NCBI lineage: Eukaryota > Metazoa > Arthropoda > Insecta > Phasmatodea > Phasmatidae > Medauroidea > Medauroidea extradentata. The sequence goes on along the minus strand of PNEQ01078123.1, from coordinate 2,953 downwards.
TCAATACTTCCAAAATGTGGGTAGTTGTAAATATCTTGTCAAAATTATTTACTCAAGTAATGTTCTTAAATTAATGTAGGAAATTAAATTCTCAAAATAATAGATGTCGGCAAATCATTTCTTTTCCATTATGCATTTTGATTTTTAAAAAATTATGTGTTATGTGAGAATAAATAAAAATTTACACTCCACCGCATTGGCGACGCGATTATCGCAATAATTCAAGTATATTTGTTACATCAGTGTGACGTGAATCAACCTCCAAGTTTGCTCTGCTGTCCTCCTGAGCTAGGGTCCTGCATTCGCGACTCGACGAGGCCTCCAAGGACTATGTCATGTCAACTTGTAGCGAGTAATCTTCCACTCAAGCTGATATTGGGTGTGGTAGATAGGAAATATATTAATTAACTGTCACACCAGCTTTAATTAATGTACATATATCCCTGAAACCCTGCAACGAGTGTGAGAAGCATGATTTGTGTGCACTGAGGCAGTTGATAACTTAACACTTGTTGTGGCAACTGTTTTAGTTTTTAGTTATCTATTCTTGTCAATTACATTGCAGTTATTATTCTTCATGGATGTGTATTGTATACATTATAAGTATGGTTTGCATTTGTTTTGTATGTGAAAGTTTTGTCAGACAATACCGCGTTGCTAGAGCTCGTTCCGCCACTTTTTCACACAGTCCTGCCCCAAACATTCAATGGAGTTGATATGCAGGACGTTCGATCCGTGACGCCATCTTTTGTCCGCTCATGTCATGTTCTGTAGACTGGCAAAACATTTATTACTGTAAAAAAATTAAACATATGTATTTACGGCTGCTTCATGTACAGTGCTGATAGTGTGTTCCTGGCCATAACAGGACAGCGACGTCTATAGTTACGTGACAACGCATCACCAGCCTTTGCCACTGCAGGGGTTAGCCACATGGCCGTCGACCACACACTCTGAGTTAAAGAGTCTCTGCTCTAGTTTCGCCGAGCTCATTACGTCAGCGAAACTGGTGCCTAAAGGGTTTGCTCCACATCTTTCCCTGACATATCCAACTTATAGCTGACCCCTTGCTTCTTCAAGTTGTGTCAAGATTGAATTATTTCTTATTACAGTTTAAATATTTAGTTATGTCTCAATTTAATTTTCTCAATATATTCAGTTGATCTTTGTACTCTGAAATCGTATTTTTACAACACATACAAATATGAAGCTAAAAATATGGCGTCGATAAATCTCTAAATAATTCTTAACTGTGCTTAAGCTAAGCTGAATATGAACATTGCGATTAAATATTTGGTGCATAAATTTAACTGCACACGCTAATTTTCTTGTTTTCTACAAATACTTAGTAATTTTGTTACTATTATGTAACAAAATATAACTAAATTTAATATTGATAAAATTTTAATTCATTATTATTCTAATTTTGAATTTTACCTGTATTTAAGAAAATATGACCAACAGTTATTTTGTTTCCAATCATTTGTATTCTACGATAGTTGTGATTTGACTTTTTGACCAGTTACTTAATTAAGTCTATGTCTAATAAATGCATTAATGGTTTCATAAAATTTATTCTTGAATACCAGTCCGTACTTGTCTGTAAATAAACTATTTTCTATTGCTTGAAGAATTTGTATTCTGCGATACGAAAAATTAATAAATAATAAAAAAACAAATTGATTTTTAAAATTTATATTTGACTAGCAGTCCCCCGCGGCTTTGCTCGCGAGTATTATTCGTAACTGATAATATTTGCTTAAATTTAAAAACCTCTTTGTACACAAGATTGGTACTTCATTCATCAAGTGTTAGAATGTCCAAGCGGCTAGTTGAACTAATTCTGCAGCAGGATAAGTAGCTATAGCTGTCCACGCGAAAAGCAGTCTTAAGTTTGTCCCTGTCACTAACAGCGACTTCGCCTGGGCCTTATTTATAGCCCTGCCTATATGACGTTGTGGGGTAATTACAGACACCTAAGGTAAGAGGTTAATCGAATGAGAAACATTTGTTTACCCTGTGCACAACCATTGGTGACGGTGCCCTCAGTTATATATTGTCAAAATATTCACTTTACTGCCAAAAGTGACAATGTCGAAATGAGATAAAATTATAAAAATGCTAGGAACAATTGCCCAAGTTTAAAGTTTATTCGTCGTTTCGTACAGTTGTCTCACAGTATAGTAACATACCACATTTTTGTTAATATCTACAATTTAATACTGTTTTTAAACGAAATAGCATTTTTGAGTTAGTAACTTTTGGCGGTATACCGACGATATGTCAGCTGATATTGTAGAGGAACCTAAGTGGAAAGCGAACTGCAATTTTACCTCTTTAAAAAGACTATATGTAAATTGCACTAATTTGATCTGACTTGTAGTTTTTGTGTGTCAGAATTGAACGTTCGCACGCAGCTTTTAACGGAATTAGAGCCCAGAACCTCCCGGAATTTGGACCTGAGTGACAAACAACTGCGTCACATAACGTCGAAATAATTCATGAAAATAAAATTTATTGATATATATATATATATATATCTGTGTCCTGAGCTCATAGAGGTTGTACAACGCTACGTCTCGATAGGTTACTGTAGTGAAACTCCTGTATAAGTTGTTTCTCGCTGCTCGTTCCTGCTTTTCGGATCGTCTGCCTTGATTATTGACCAACTAAGTTTTATTCTTAATAATTACGTTTCTTACAAATAAAAAAAATACATACATATTATTTTTAAATATTTACGTAAGCATCACACTGACGCGAACACCACCTCAATATCGCTACTGGTTAGATAGATATCGTGGGTTGATGGAAAACAAATTTTGTGTTTTTTCACCCTTTTGGGTGTCGAATTTCAAAATATTTTAAATTTACATCTTAGACATTTGTATAAGTATCCAACTGAAGTGTAAATCACATCGCTAGCCCGTTCAGTTGAATTAAAATCGATCAT
>PNEQ01078122.1:24974-43946 GCA_003012365.1 Medauroidea extradentata | reverse complement strand
CGCATGCGCAGGACGTTATTTTTCATGAGTCGCCATATTTTGGGTGGCAAAACAATAGCAGAAAGCAATGTAATTATGTAACTTTTTACAAAAATTCGCGCAAATTCTCTATTTGAATCGTACAGAAAAGTTTACAATTGCTTCAGAAATATAAAAAACCCGAATTAGCTCTCGCTGTGTGTATGTACTTTATAAACTTGATGAATTTAAATAAAAGTATCTTACCTGTACAAAGATAATCCTCCGCAACGATCGAATCTGTTTGTAAGGTCAAGAGCTGCACAAACTTTCACCATAATGTGTAGTTAACAAAAAACTAAAACATTTTCATTCAGCTCAATGCTATGTTTACATGTTTTTGCCACCACTAGCTCTGTCCTTGTCTTTAAACGTCGTCTGTTGGCCGGCTTCAAATTTGCTCAAAGGCTTCCACTCCATAGACTAATACCTCCATGGACACTTCATATAACTACAGCAACAAAGAACACATCTTCGGAACTAAAGAGCAGAAACCATAGAATAAGTAAGTAATATGCAGTACTAAACTAATCTTACATAAGTTTTTTCGTGAGTCACTGTGTTATTGGTTGGACACCAAACTACTAAAATAAAATAGTTTTGAGGTTATCTTAAATAATAATAGTACTTAAATACTGTATGAGATAATGCTGATTGGATATTGTTATTTTCACACTGAATTATTAAACATAGACATAGTAAAAATGCAATTAACTGCAAATGGTAGCTCGTGGCTACACGTTTAGTAAACAATAGTTCGCAACGTACACAATTTTGCATTAATGATAACGAACGCCTCTTAGATACGTTGGAGAAAACTTTTTTAAGTGGTTTATTTGATAAAACAAATAGCACACTAAGCCAACTACGGCTGAAAACGGCATTATCTTAGATATTCGGGTTCAGGCTCAGGACAAAATATCGGTTATAACTTATAATACTGGGAATTGTAACATTAGGTGCAACATTTCTGATACTCACGATATCGGACGGTTTAGATTTATCGGTACCGGAACAGCCCTGCTGTTAAGTTGTAGTCAAATGTAAGGTTCCAAAATACTCCTACATTATAATCTGATATCAGTTAGGTGATTTCATGTCAGTAGTGGTATGTAGACACCTTTTTTTCTTACTTTCCTTATCTCTCAACCCTAGAGTTGTATCTGGCTGGTCTTTAACGCATATTTCCTAAATGTCAGTATACCACTCAAGCATGTGAAGACAATGCAGCACTGTGTTATTAAATACACCGCAATGGTTTATTTTATCAACCATTTTTGTTGCCTAATATGAATACTCGTTAATTATTTAGTGGCATTTAAGGCTAAAACTCCACCTTGGACCAATTTATTTGAGTGATGTGAGTGTTTAGTACTGGCAGAATTAACGGCACATGTTAAAAATTTGAATTTATTGGTTTGTAGACATACGCCATTGCCCATGTTTTGCTGATCAAACCTATGTTGAATGACAAAGAACGAAAACGAACCAGAAAAACAAATATAAAACACACACAAAAAAAGAGAAAAAAGCAATTCCAGAGGAATTTTGTCAGTTTTTTATTTATTGTTCTATATAACAAAAATTCTAGAGATGAAATTCAGTCGAATATCGACACAACACCCAGACACAGAAGACAGACACAAATATAGAACCAGATTCCCAATATGAAAAAAAAAAATGATGGAAATAGACAAAAACAGTGAACAGTGGACAACAAACACAAGACAATAGACAACACAACACAAGTTAAAACCAACGAAAAAATGCAACGTTTCAGGGATTGCGATCTATCCCAGTCTTCAGGCTGAGACACAGCTGGTCAGAACAACAAGATGTGAATGAAGTTCGCTAGAAAATTGGGGCTTATATAGCCTGGATTGTCTCTAAGCTGCTCGGCTAATAGTGGCAAAGCACGTGTGATTGATTGGGCTCTCGACCAATGAGAGGCAAGTACTCTCCTGATTGAGCACCTTGTAGTAATGTTGCCTAGTGTTCTGCCGAGACTGTTAAACATAGATCTGTGTATTTATTTTATTTTTTATTTTATTGTGTAACATGGTTTCTTTTCTTTTATTAAAGGCAACCACATAGTTTCCAGTACAATACTCTGTTGGCTTATGATGTTTTTGTTAGTGGCTATGTAAGCTGATTCTTTTATTTTTTGTTTAATTCTGTCTTTTTCCTAACTTATTGGGTTAGCTGAGTACCAGAGAATTTTGTGGCTATTTCTCCACACAAGTTCAGCAATTCTAGATTTATGGATTTCACCCTTTTGCGTGTTGTTCTTGTGCTCTTTGACTCAAGTCGATAATGTTCTACCAGTTTCACTTGTGTATTAAGAGCCACATTCGCATGGTATTTGGTATATGCACTCGTGAGTCTGTTGTTTATCTACTATGGGTTTAACTTTAGTGAGGGTGGTTTTCATTATGGAGCTGGAACGGAATGCTGTTCGTAACTCGTATTTGTTGGCTAGCCCTTATTTTATCAGACATTCCATGGACATATGGTATAATCAGAGTTCCGGAAGGTTGTTTATCTGTGGTGACCGCACTTTGGCAAATTTTGTTCTCTTAACTGCTTCTCAGTGATAAATCTGAAATACGTGTTGGCCATGAATTCTTTTCTTAGGTGACACTGTTCCTCAATTAATGTTTTCCTGTCTGAGCAGATATTTTCTGCTCGGTTGGCTAAAGTGCGAACAATGCCCGACTTTGTACTTGTTGGATGGTTAGATTCAAAATGCAGTTATTGACCAGTATGAGTCGGTTTCCTGTACACTTTTGTGCTAAGTCTGTGATTTTCTATGGAGACTAGGGTGTCTAGGAAAGGGATGCTATTGTTGGATTCTATTTCATGTGTGAATTGTATTGATGGCCGGAGTGAATTGAGGAAATCTGAAAATTCGGCCAATTTTTCCAGTCCATGTTGCCAAACGAATTTTGTATTTGTTTTTTCTTGTTCGTTTTCGTTCTTTGTCTTTCAACATAGGTTTGATTGGCAAAACATGAGCAATGGCGTATGTCCACAAACCAATAAATTCTAACTGTAAACTCCCATTGCAACAAACATTTAAAAATCTCAATATGTTAACAAACCTCACATTTTAATGCAAATCATAATACATATTCGAGAGGAGACTATCCCACCCATCTCCAGTATTGTACTCTAACTTTTGTGCTGACACAGATGTGTTTATAGTAGTATTGCTGCTGGTTTGTTGAGAAGTTTAAGGAACATAATAAAATACAACAAATTGTTGGTTACGGTTATGTGAGCTATTTAAGGTACAACACATGGTATTTACAATGAATATCCACCATCGCTTGTGCGGCGCGGCAGGATAAAACCAACACTCATGTACGCAGTTTTGCCTACGCGCTAGGCTCCGTTTCACCACGCCCCGCGTATATCTTGCACGTAAATTATACGACCTATACAGTCACTAATACAGGACCGGTTTTATTACTAAGGTCACGTATGTCAGATTATCCTGACGTTTAAATGCTGTGAGCAATTTAAGGTTGGCCACCCCTTTTATTTTCGTAAGGGTTGAAGGTATTAACTTACGTTTAGTGTTGTAATGAAGTAATATCCTGAGTTTTGTCAGTTTACGTCGAGCAGCGTTCGGTTTGTGGGGGAATTATAGTTTAAAAATTTTATTTTCAAGGGCGAATTGCTCCTGTAATATTACGGTTACGTACAAAGTTTCTTGTATATTTCCTGCCTTATTTTTTACAAGGAATCACTTGCCGGATTTTGTCGGTGTTTTTGTGAAAATCCTGTACAGGTATATACAAGATGTTATTGAACAACAGCAACAAACTCCAGCAGGTGATTCCTTATAAGAAAAACAAGTAGAAATTATATTTTGCTCTTTCGCCTAAACTTAATACCAAGGGAGTAATTAATGTGTCTCTGAATATCAAAATTTATAATCGTATTTCCCCAAACTATCGGAAATAAAATGACATAAAAAACAAATCTTCAGCATTGCTTAATACTGTTGGGACCTTCAAACCAACATCAAATACAATTTTATGCCTTCTCCCTTATGAAAATAATAGGAGGGGATACCCTCTAATTGTATACAACTATTTTACCGTCAGGATTTGCGATCATTCTAAGATGGTTTATTGAGAAATGAGACCTGTGTAACAAAAAAAGGTCCTCTTGTTGCAACTGTCTAGGACATACCGTTTATGCACAAAATACTCTTGAATATTCACGCAGGCATACATAGCCTAGAACATAGGCAATCCTGCGAACATCCGTGTGATGAGTTCAGCGTTCAGACGATGGTGGATATTCACTGTAAACAAGTACAATAATGTTAAAGTCTCAGATCTGTTTGTTGCTAGCATTATGCGTACATATCGTAGCAGTTGTGAACGAAAATGGTAGGTCCCATGGAAGCTGACACATGTGTAAATGGTATTGTGTTCGTCATGCTGATAATAATCCAATAACGAGTAACTTCGTGAGGTATTACTTGAAAAAGAAAAGTAATAGTACAGTGTCTCTACAGTTTATGGCAGCTTAAACCGCCATGGCGGTCTAATGATCACAATGCTTGTCTCCCTACAAGGCGATAAGGTTTTTATTACCGCCGGATGTCACTACAATTTTCACATGTGGGAATCGTGCCGGTACGAATACATTGGTCTGTGGCTTTTATCGTGGATCTCCCAATTTTCCTTATCCTCTATACCCAGTGCAACTCCATATTACCACCACGTCACCCTTCTTTGGCTCTCAAAATCTGAAATGTTACGAGCCGTCCGAATCTCTTCATTCGTTCTGTCAGTATTCCTACAAGAAATCCTTTATGCTTTGCTGCTGATTTTAAAGTCATAAAAACGCTTTATGTTTGTTGTTTTTGTGGCTATTAATGACTTTATTTGTTAAATTTCAATACTTGTGTACAGTACACTGGTATGCATTGCTATCACCTAATACTGTATTAAATATAAAACTGTGTGTATATAGTTTACCGTACAGTTATACATGTATACAGTTGTTGTTATTATGAATTGTGTGGATGTGAGATTGAGTCATACAGTATAAGACAACTCTAAAAAAAAAAAATAGAGTGTGTAGAACGAGGTGAAGAAACTCTCATATAGGTATGTACCTAAGGTTGCGGAGGTGGGTACTACTTGTAGCTTATACATACCTCAACACTCAAATTCACAGTAGATTTTATAATACTCTGGAGGCTAATCATGTTGATTGGAAAAACAAGAGAACTTATTAACCTTATTGAACTAAAACAGGATTGCAGTCATACCAATTATACTTACTGGTAGGAAAGTATGAACAAAATACACCTGACAAGAGTCTTGAAGTATATGAAGAAATACTACTACTCTACAGACACAAATAAACACAAAATAATCCTTAATAGAATTTCAGATGTAATGTAGACAATTTATCTAAATTACACCAAACTGTGCATGAAATTATTTGCATAACTGACTGAGCAAAAATTAGAGTAGCTAAAAGAAAGTAAATGAAAAATATATAAAATGAATAAAATGCACTCCCATCCTTACAATTCAGATTATAGTTTCTAAAATATTTAATTCTGAAGTAAATTTACTTCTGAAGTTCTCAATTCAATATTTCTCAAAATTACAATTAATAAAATCGCCAATCAAAGAGTAAAGAAATTTAAAGTTCCAATTTAGTATTATGCTAGTGAACGTCGACTCAGAATAAAATTAATGTTCAAAATTTTTCCCGTTATTTTACATAACTCATTAAATTAATTACAATGATTAGCTTCTCCAAGTTACTGACGAAAATGCTCCGGCTTTAAAACGTTAAATTATGTTTAAGACGACTGGGTAAGGGCTTCCAATAGTATTTTCATATTACGTTTTTCAGTCCAAATATTCACAAAATTATCTTCATACATAATTTAAACAATAAATACAATTTAGTGTAGTGATTTCCAAAAGAGTTCATGTAAAAGTACCAAGACTATATTGCGTAAAACGTATGGCGTCGGTACTTATCTATCACTGACAAGACGAAGCCGATGACGCCGCCGATCTTGCTCACTCCAAATCTAATAAAAGATGCAAAACTAGGACCTCTTCTTTACTTGTCCTGTTTTCCTACGTTTTACACTTTGAAATGGTGGTCTCAAATCGTAACCTAGCATCATGATGCCGCCTGAGATCATCGGATATAAAATCATGCATTACCGGCGCGATCCGGCCATTTCAAAACCACCACCATTTTCTTTTCTCCTCCCGCGTCACTACCAAAGAGAAACGGAAAAAGAAACTAAAACCTAATTACTTTAAAGCAAAAATTACCATCCAGAAAATAATAAAATATATAACAACACGTACTTAAAACAATAAAAGTTACGTTTTATCACTAACTAAAATTAAAAAAAAAAAATAAAATTTTAAAATAAATAAATAAAATGAATGGGGTGCTTTTAATATTAAAATAGTATATAGCATAGAACTAAAATTATGATGATGAGCAACATAAGTAAACAAACAAATATTACAATTCCCATCAAAACAAATTAACACTGTTGATAATAAATATGCTAGTTATAAGCATGTCAGAATGTAAACAAAAACAATTATTATTCTGTACTCGTTACAATACTTTGTTTTTAAATGCATCTGACCCACGATCGCAACCCGCAAAACTACTTCTACATTGTATTGCAAGTAGCCTACACGGCTCGACACACACTCTGTTACGCGTGCATGCTACTTCTTTGAGGAGTTTGGCGAAAAATGTTTATTTCGACAAGACTAAGCTCTCTGAACTGGGTTTGTGTTTACAATTACACCTATGTTACAATTTAAGAGAATATCATGAAATACGACATTTTCAAAGGTGTAACATGTCTGACTTAATGTGGGGATCCTAAATGATTATGCGAATCAATAACTTTGAAAATCCTGACGTTTGGGAGATGGCATGGTTTAGAGAAACATTGAAAAGAAAAAATGATAGCACAATGTCGGTATCAATGATGTTTCTACGATATGTACGCAGAATGCTAGCAACAAACAGATCTGCGACTTAACTTAACAGTATTGTACTTGTTTACAGTGAATATCCACCATCATCTGAACGCTGAACTCATCACACGGATGTTCGCAGGATTACTTATGCTCTGGGCTCTGTATGTCTGCGCGAATATTCAAGTGTATTTTGAGCATAAACAATATGCCCTAGACAGTTGCAACATTTTTTGTTACACAGGCCTCATTTCTCAATAAGCCATCTTAGAATGATAGAAAATCCTGACGGTAAAATAGTTGTATACATTTAGATGGTACCCACACCTATTATTTTCATAAGGGTGTAAGGTATCAAATTGTACTTGATGTTGCAGGTTTGAAGGTCCCAACTGTACTAAGCAATGCTGAAGATATTGTTTTTAATGCCATTTTGTTTCCGATAATTTGGGAAATACGATTATAAATTTGGATATTCAGACACATTATTCCCTTAATATTAAGTTTAGTCGAAGTGTGCAAAAAGTAATTTATGTTTGTTTTTTTCATAAGGAATCATCTGCCTGAAAGTTTGTCGGTGTTGTTCAATAACAACCATATATATATATATATATATATATATATATATATATATATATATATATATATATATACACACATACATACACACACTACCTGCCGCCGTGTGGAATTTTTTAAGGAAAAACTATAACTATAGCTTACGACTTTTCACCCCCATAGCAAAACGTTATCTCACCAAGTATATCATATATCAGAGATAATAGGAAAACATATTTTACCATTTCTCAAACTGCAGTGCGTGCCTACGCTGCAAGGGGAAGCCTTCCTTTAATATGCATACTTCAAAAAGAAAATGTACGTACTCTTCTTCCAGCTACCACTAATAAATGCGAATATAATATCACAGCAGTTCTCCGTCACCTTGCCTTACACGGGATTCGGACCCAAAACCTCCTACCAGTGATCGAAACGACTGCACCAGATTAAGTAGTCAGAATTCTTCGGAAATTAAATGTGTATCTGGCCTGTGCCCAAAAAGGTATATGTATCAATAAAACGGCAAAATGTAATTGCTTTTAAATTATTTATTCGTGTTCATAACTGTTCTTCGGAATTTCTTAAGCATCTTTCCATCCATCAAGTTGTAGAAATTTGAAAAATCAAGAAATAGAATTTCATGTATTTACGTAAGCTTCATTCCAATTCAAAAATCATTTCAGCAGATTTAGGAGATACAGAGGATTAATTTAAATCTCGTTTTATTTTTTCAACGCCCCTACGTGTTGAATTAAAAAAAAATCCTGAAATAACTCTTTAGGGACACGTATAAGCTTAATTCTGAATCAAAAATCACCTCAATTTCTCAATGTGTTTAAGAGTTATCGGGAATTTATTGAAAACACGTGTTACGGCTTTTCACGTCTTTAATTTTCCAAATTCGAAACATCTAAAAATTGGATAATTCTAATTTTTGTAAAATTTATGCTGAAGTTAAATTCACCTCGATATTTCACTGGGTTTAAGCGCTATCAAACACATTTCACCCTATTTTATTCCCTTTTTTAAATTTCGTAACATCCCTTCTTAGTTGATGCCTACAGCGTAAGGGCTAGCAACCTAAAAATTTTATTTGTCTTTGTCCAGCGGTTAGGGCTGAGCGTTGATGAGTAAGTGAGAGAGTGAGTGTTAGTGAGTGAACGAGAGTATAAGTGGACGAGAGAGCGAATGAGTGAGCGAGTGAATGGGTGAGTAAAAGCGTGAGTGGGTGAGAGAGTGAGTGAGTGGATGAGAGAGTGAATCTGAGTGAGTGGGTGAGTGAGCGAGAGAGTGAGTCTGAGTGAGTGGGTGAGTGAGTGAGAGAGCGAATAAGCGAGTGAGTGACCGAGCGAGTGAGAGAGTGAGTGAGCGAGTGGAGTACTTTATTTTATATATTAAGTTATGTATGTATGTATGTATGTATGTATGTATGTATGTATGTATGTGTGTATATATATACATATATACAGACAGTTGTTGGTAAAGCAGGAAAGTATAATATTTGCGGGCTGTGTTGTTGGCAGTGGCAGCACGTATCGCGTCGTTCCCTCGACGAGTCTCTGCGGCAGCTGGGGGCGGCGCACGGCTGGCCTGCCACGCAGTAGGACTACCTACACCAGGCTGGTCGTGGCGTGGACCTGCAGGGGGAAGTGTCTCCGCGCCTCACGATGCCGTGGCTGGACGTTACCTTGCTCTCTCAGCTCTCAGGCCAGAACACGCGGGCAACTATAGCTGCTCCGTGGAGAATGTCTTCGGCAGAGACGAGGTGGCACACTTGCTGGCTGTGCTAGTGGTTCCTGGAGCCCCGGCCCTTGGTGTCGTAGCTGCTTCATATGACGCCCTTTCTCTGTCCTGGCGTCAGTCTTCCACAGGCGGCAGTCCCGTCACAGGTACCACCATCTCTACTACACCCTCGCTCCGGAGTCCACCATCTTACCTTCACCTCCACCGAGCGAGGTGGCGCAATGGTTCGATCCCCGGCTCCGACCTTCCTAACTTCTGTTCTTCATGGTTTCCCTAAACCGCTCCATGTGAATGCTGGGATGGTTCCTTAACAAAGGCCATGGCCGACTCCTCTCCCAGCTCCTGTCATTGCATCAAGTTGTGTGTCACTGTATCTAATGACCTCGCTGTCGATGAGACTAAATCCCATTTATACGCTGTTTACGATAAAGTAAGATCTTCTTAAAATTTTCAGTCACACATTTTGCCTTCATCGTTACTATTTTAAGTATGAAAACTTCCATGTTACTGTAAACCAATGTACACGTTTCACAACTCGCTAAACTAAACATGTAAAGAGCTTGTAAAGTACATTTTAGCATACTTTGCAAATGAAGAAGTAGGCTTATGAGATCGCCTTTCTGTCTGTGTGTGTGTGTGTGTCTGTGTTTGTATCTCCTTTAATAACCTTTGAACCAGTGGACCAAATTTCATCAAACTTTGTACATTTAAAGCACTACTTAGTACCATTAATTTTGTATATTTTGTTCTCGCCCTATTCATATTTTCAAAATGGGCGCAAATTATCATGTTTCAATCAAGCTAGATATCTAAGAAACAGCATTTTAGAATTTCATCAAACTTGATACACATGCACTACATACAAAGCTGACTTGGCCTTTGCGTATTTCATTCATCCTGTGTTATTATTTTCAAAGTGGCGGCTATTTTTTATATTAAGCATAGTATTTACTACATATTTTAGGAAATATTTTCCAGAATTTCATCAAATTTGGTACACATGTGCTACATACAATCTGACACGAGTTTTGTGTAGTTCGTTAAGCCTGTATTCATATTTTTAAAAAGGCGTCTATTTTTATACTTTTATCATAGTATCACATATCTTAGAAATTTTTTTTTTTTATTTCATCAAACTTGGTTAACATATACTACATACAAAACTGACTTCTATTTTGATATTTCGTTCATCGTTGTTAATATTTTCAAATCGGCAGACATTTTTATATTTTTGGTATAATATTTAGGGACCCTTGTTTTTCGCTTAAAGAATTTTGCCCCAATTTGTTTCGGTGCCTTACGTGCACATCTGCAGTTCTACTTTGTGGTCAGCGATTGGATATTTTAACTGTCACGAACCTAGGTATTCTACCGGCAAATCACAGACGTGTGGTGTTGCAGGAACGTTATTGTAATTGGCTCAGTCAAATGAGATACAGCTCTTCATATAGATACGCTGCCAATAACCATGAAGCAGTATTGCAGATGTGCGTGTAAGGCACTGGAACAAACTGGGGCCAAATTCTTTTTCGTGAAAAACAGGGATCCCTAATAATATTACGTAACTTAGGAACTATTTTTTTTCCTTCAGAGTTTCATTATTTGGTACGTATATACTGCACACAAAGCTGACTTTACTTTGGTGTATTTCGTTCATCCTGTAATCATATTTTCAAAATGTCTGTAATTTTTATATTTTACCATAATATATCATATTTGAGGAAAAAATTTTTCGAAGTACATTAATTTTGGCACGCATAGTCTACTTAGTTGACTGGACTTTTGTGTATTTCGATTAACCTTTGGTAGTATTTTGAAAACGGCTACCATTTTTATCTTTATAATAGAAAGACATTTTAAGAAAATTTGTTCCCTAATTTAACCCAACTGGGTACGCTAATATTACTTAGTAAGCTGACTTAGCTTCTGTATATTTCACTTGCTTATCATATGTATAAATTAATATTCTTAAATGTACGTAAATGATTTTTACTTTCAGGGTTAAATTGCCCTTACTGGCACCACTCAGTATGATAGTCTTATTTCATGTTGGCTCTCAAGTTACCAAAGATTGCCACAGCCACAGAAATAACATTGGAAATAGATGTTAAAATATATAATTAAACTCTCATTTGTTATTTCCACTGGCTAAGCAATACGGTCTCAAGGCAGAGATAGTTATTTGCAAGAACAGTTTTATAGTTTGGACACATATTTCCAGCGTTCAGACTTGAATGATTTCTTAAATGTTTAATAGCCTAAATAATGTGTTTCTCTAGATAACGTTTATCATCACCAAGGACACTTACAAACACATACATAGCTACAGTATTGCACAGCGAATGAAATATTGTGCCATGCATACATCAAACTATTATTAATTTTATTTTCCTTTTTAAATGTTGAGCTATGGTCTTATTACATTTAAACAAATATTAGAGATTTGTTTTCCAACTATGGCCACAGCTCAATTTCTTATTTTCGAGCTATTATCGCATTACCTCGATTGCGCGAATATCTGACAGGCTGTTTTTTCGAACAAAAAAGTGATCCACGTAAAACTTGTTTAGAAATATTTCCATGGAAAGGATTTTAAAAACTAAAAGATTTCTCTGACAGTTTTGTACTGAAATATAGTCTAAAAATGGCAAAGCTTTCTAACCTGGTAGTAATTATATTTTTGTTTGGAACCGTAAAGTTCCCTGTAAAACGGATGTTATGAGAAGTAATTAATTTTAATATATATTCTTAACTTAAATTACACAGCTGCAAGGTTGGTAGCAGGATCCTATGACCAGGAGTTTCTATGTACACTTTTTTTTAATATTAATTTTTACAAAAAATATCAGACCGCGTAATTAGGGGGTGACTTTGGACATGCGGAGTTGCTTTGGGACATGCTTTGGGACACTTTTACACAATTTTTAACTTCCATTTCCACGTGTGTCAACTGTGTGTAAATAGTCATTTAATTCTATGTAGACAGTTATTATTTGCAACTTATAGCAAGATAATTTCCTTTCTCAGAACTGCCATGTGTGCGAAAAAAAAAAATATTTTGTGGGATTTTCCAAAGTCACGTTCGTTTCCAAAGTTATTCCCGCTTAAGATATCGTAAAATCACCACAAAGACGTCCTGAAAATCGTTTATATCCCGTAGTCTAGTTTTTCAAAGAACAAATTAAGTAATTTTGGCTAATTATCAACATTAACAAACCTTCTTAAGGTGGCTGCCTGCCGAAAGTCGTCAAACGGTATGCATAACTGCGGTCGTTACAAGATTATTGGAAAAATGCTCAGCATGCGTAGGTTATGGCTTATGTACGTTACACGTGTGTATAACCATTTCAAGTCCTTTGTAAGTGTGGTAACTGAAAAATGGCTACTTCTCAGGAGAGCGATTTAAAGGAAAACAGGCTTACATTTAATGTTATAAATTTATATGTAAACACCCGAATGAAATGAAATATTTGGTTAAGGTACTTAAATATATAATCATTAGGGTCCTGTTGTTGAAATTATGTTAAGAAACGTTACTATGTTTCTTGTAATTCAATGGAAAATGTTAGTTAGAAACTTAAAATGCGATACCTTCGACACTGTAAGTGACACAGATAAACCAGTATGCACATCACATAAAGCTCTTCAGGATGAGTGGCCACGCAGTCTTACCTCAAAATCGCCAATTTTATAGTTACGACACTTTGTATATTGTACGACGCGTTTATCTCTACATGTTATTTTCACGCTGCATGATCTGGCGGAAAGTGGATGTTTTGTGGGCCGTTTTTTGTATGAAAATCTTGGCACAGAATGTTTTGAAAGATATAGGCATGTGCAACACACCTGTATCGTCAATGTTACGTCATACAATGGTAGGGTGACCACTGAATATCTCATAGAGGGTAGTTTTCAGCACGAAGACTGCATGGTAGTTCAGTGACTTGCGCCTAGAGGCTAGGGTGAGGTATGATGTGCATGTTGTGTCGTCCTTACAGCTTCCACTCTGCTAAGCCTCGAATTCGCAAAAAACGTTCACCCAGGCAGCATCCTTAAAGTCAATAATTAGCCAAAATTGCATAATCGTTTGCTATGAAAAATTGAGTCTGCGTCGAAAAAACAATTTCCAACGCATATATGTGGTGGTTTTACGATATCTGCTCTAATAAACTTCGAAATTAATAGAGTAAATAGGAAATCGTAGTTTTAAAAGCCCAATACAGCAGGCACCATAAGTACGTATTGAGGCACGCTCAGGCGTCAACAACCGTATCGCCGTTATGCGTAGAAAACGCCGTGTAGCGTGTTTCAGTCGTTGGTTTCAGTCGTCATATTGAATTTTATTATTTTTCGCTTTTTTTTTTAATCCTAAGAAGAAAAATTTTAAATATGTGATTATACCTCAAATTCTACCTACATTTCGCTACAATACAGACCTTGTGCTTTAGCTGTTAACATATAATTACGCCGCAATCTGTGTTGCAATTTTTTTTTATATTCATAATTTGCCCAACAAATTGCGACCTAACTATATACTACTAGCTATATTGCCATGCCAGTGTTGTATCGCCGATTTAACATTTCTCTCCTCAGAATTACTTTTTCTTTACGAAAATTGCGTAGTGAAATCCAACGCGTGTTTCTCTATTTTTTTTACGATACAGGCGGGTATTTTTTACTTATTTTTCATACGTGTGCCGAAACCATGTTTCTAATCACGATATCTAGAAAAAAAAAAAGGAGCGTAGTTTTAAACGTGATTAATTTTTGTAGATATAGATATCTAACACACGTTTGCTAGAATTTCTTTTTTAAAAAGTTCAAACACGCTACAAGATTTTCTCGCGCCAGCTGTGTAAGGCTCTCAAGGTCGTTTAAAAGACAAAATGCATACTGTTGTATTTGTACGACGTAGTGTTTGTTTTGCAAATGTTAGCTGTGACTACAATTTCCGCTTGGAAAAATTTTTTATCTCTCATAGACTTCCCATAGTAGCGTGTCAAATTCAAAATTTGCTTCTTACAGGAATGTGCAAATATCAAAAACCAACACTCGAATAAAATAATTTATACTGAAATTATATGTGATGAGGGGTACGCTTAAATATTTTAAAAAATTACAAATAAATTCCATTGTGTTTATTTTAATTGCTGTAAATGAAGACAACTGTCATCATATTCAGAATTTTGTTAAAAATACAAATAAATTTTATTGTGTGTTTTAAATCTTATGGTGTACTGCCCTTAGTATCTAATTGCCAATTAATGGAAATATTATTTTCTTGATAGCTATCCTAGAGAGAAGGGATTGTGATTAACCTCATTTCGCACTTGTTTCACATTTCTTTTCAGTGTAAATTTCTTTGATACCTATAAAAAGGGCACACGATGTGTCACAGATTAGGAATAGAGTCGGTTTATGTTGGAAACCAAAAACGAAAATGGAAAAAATTAGACGAGAACCGAACAAGGGGCATAAAAATGACGACAATAATGGACAAACATAACGAGGACAACAAAAATAATCACAGCGACAGAAATAGTTGTAGACAAGACAACACAACTAGTACAACATATATGATAAAAGTAGACTGCCTTCGATGGCAACAGATGTGACTTTTTAGAGTGGAAGCAGTTTAGCTGTTTTGCTCATACACCCAACCTGATTGTGCAGGATGCTCTGAAATTATAAATTGTGAGAACAACAATAGAAAAAATGAAAACAACTATTTCGCGTTTTAAGAGAAGTGCCGCAAGTGAAAAACTCCGAATTTGCAAAAAAAAAAAAAAAGTGGCCTACAACCAAAAAACTTGTTAACGACGAGATGTAACTATACGTTCTATATGCGTGAGAGGTTTTCTGAATTGGAAAATTACATTAATAGTCGGTGGCAATTCTCGATAAAACACTGCCGGTACTCACTTCAGAAGAGGGGAAGACAGTTCACGAGTTGACCAAAATTTTGATGACTTTTGAGAATGTCACAAAGATGATAAGCGCACAAAATTATGTTACTACCACCTATGTTATTGTTGGAGTAGGCGGACTAACCGCAGCGCCAATAAAAAATAATATTCTCGGTAGCTACATTACAGGAAATATAAATACCCATAATTTAATTAATTTATTACATGTAGTATGAAAACTGCATTGCTTATTACATTAGTAAATTTATTTTGTTTAGTTTTGTGTAAATATTTAAGCAGAATTTTTATTTCTGTAGCATAATTTTAAAATAAATTCTGAAAGTGTCGACAAGTTAATTAGGCTTTAGCTTATGCAGTATCAGAAATGAACTACGCTATCACAACTGTATAAACTCAAGTAACTCAACCTTTCCAGTACGCAGCCATGGCGAGGCAATCAGCTGTGAATAGTTCTTGTGTTAAGGGAAACTGTTTAGAGCCCCGGAACTCTTTCCGACAAGAGACCAGTTCCGCAGAGAAACTGATGCTTAGCGAACTGCGCATGCATGCAACCCGCATTAACCCTATACCTTATATAGCAGTAAAATAATTACACATATCTGCATTCTTATTTTCACTGAGTTCTGCTAAATCTAGTATAACGCACGGTTACATTAAAAACCTAATACAAAAAAAAATGTTTTGTAATATTTGTAGTCTACCATTTTTTATTCTTAACTTCGGCGAATGCAGCGAAAATAGGAACGACTGTGTCTTTTACAAAACGCCAAGATTGTGCTGGTATGTGTAATACTCTTATCGCTATACACCCTAGCGAAGGTAAAATTAGCCTTGAATCGTATGGTGTTAATACGGGTTACATACATGCGCCTGAAACACAGGAACGGCCTCTTAAGGGTGTTCACGTGGCAAAAATTCAAAATTTTATATTTGCCTGGCATAGTGTTAGTTTTAAAGACGTTACTTGTGACTACATTTTCCAGTTATAGAAAATTTTTAGCTTGCATAGCTTTCCCTTAGCGGCATGTCAAAGTCACAATTTGTAAGTTACAGGAACATAGGTTTAACAAAAACCAAGTGACTTACTCGAATAAAATAATTTACACTGAAATTAGATATAATGGGCAATATGCTAAAAGATTTAAAAACACAGAATGGAATTTCTTTGTACTTTTTAAAAAAATCCGAAAATGACGAAAATTTACCTAATTTATGGCAATTTTTAAAAAAGACAAAATGACTTTGTTGTGTGTTTTTAAATCTTTTAGCATAGTGCCCATTATATCTAATTTCAGTGTAAATTATTTCATTCGCGTAAGTTACTTGGTTTTTGTTAAACTTATGTTCCTGTAACTTGCAAATTCTGACTTTGACACGCCGCTATGGGGAAACTATGAGAGCTAAAAAATTTCTATAACTGGAAAATGTAGTTACAAGTAACGTCTTTAAAACTAACACTATGCCAGGCAAATATAAAATTTTGAATTTTTGCCACGTGAACACCCTTAAGGCGAATAGTCTTTGTAGCTTCATGTAGTAACATAAAAATAGCAATGAAACTGTAGGGCTTATGAATGATGTGCGTTATAATCTAATGCTTATTCCTATTATTAAGGGTGCTGCCTACCTTGAAGCCACGGTGGGAGCATGCATATGGTTTTACAGGTTAAATAATTTTCCACCTGGCTCAGTAATGGTTGAAGTTACATGTATGCCACCACTGACTATTTTGTTCGTCTCAATGCCGCGTACATTGCTATGGATCGTTTAAGCAGTATTTTTCAATACCCTGAACATTGTGGCAAAAAAAACTCATTTTTACACACAGTAAACACGCGAAAATAGCTATTCATAATTTATTTTCTGCAATTTTATTTATGTAGCAATATTCTTATTTTCTCGGAGCAGAAAATTGCTTTTGTCCGGAAGCAGTATCACAAAAGGTGACCGAGTGCCGTTGGAAATAATTTAACATGTAAAACCCTATTCTTTCTCCGCCAGGGCTCCGATGTAGGCAACGCCCTTAAAGAAAGTAACCCGCTCGACGCGACACTAGCAGTATGCATCCGGAACAGATTCCGAAAAGTACGGTTATAATAAACGATTCATTTCCCGAAACTGGAACGTTCCGGAACGGTTCCGAGAAATCGGAACACCTGCTATCTCTAAATATGAGGAACACCAGCAGACTGTCACAATTCAATACTGAATTTTTTATGAAACTGATAGAACTACGAACTTAATTGTCATCGTTGCCTACATAAATATTTCATAATTTCTCTTATTTAATTTACATTTCCAGAACCAGTATCTGCTGAGTAATGACATACCTAATCTTGAGCGTAAATTTTTCTTCTTCATTTGCTCTTCGTATTCGCAAGTCGTACAGACCGTTAAGGATGTTAACATTTCCAAGATTACTGTCTGCAGTTTAGGTAAGTAATTATTTTTTCGTACGATTCCATATATTTCCATGACAATGTAACATACACATAATGTCTATGCACAGCTATTGCTTAGAATTTTATTATGTCTTTGACATTCAGGTACTGTAAATATTTAAATAAGTAATTGTGCTATGGTAGTAATATTTATCTGTGACTAGTGTTAATTTAAATTTTTATGTTTGTTAAATGTATGGTATATTTTCAGGAAATGTTTTAATAATCATACAATTTTGTAAAGGCTCTTACTAGGAAAAAAACGTAATTTAATTTAAAATCTGATCATTTGCAGACCACACATTAATCGATTTTTGCTAGTAGAAAGAATAACTTCCATGTTCACTGCGTTTCTTGAAGCAGAAATTTTGCCTTCACTTTGGAATCAACAAGAAAGAAATTTTTTTTTTTTAATATAGAACGTCGAAGGGAAGAAAATGGAAGGAAAATCTACGCAGAGGTCCGGCTACGAAGACTTTCTCGAATAAGATTATGCCTCGAGACGACTTTTTTGCCTTATAATTCCTTTTGAAGAGAATCTACGAGACCTGGTGCTGCATTTGTTCCTGTTGGAAAGCAGCGGGGAAATTTTTTCTACGACTGAAGAGTAGAAGATATCCAGGCCTTCTCGTTTCCGTCTTCCAGGAAATATGTTGGGCGAATCCTAGCCTGGCATTACCTCTTACTGGCCAACTGGGAGAAGAATTGTACGACGTGGAGTACCACGTTTCCCTTGATACCAATATCCTTTAATATTTTCGAAACTCAGGAGAGTTTTCGAAATTTTCTTTCGTCACGGTGGAGACTTCAACGGTAAGCAGTCCCAGCCCTCCCGTAACGACAAGAAAAAAAATTGCAAACCATGAAATAGTTTCAGAAATTGTGGACAACTCTGCTTAAATTTAAATTTTGAGGATATTAATTGTTTTTAAGTAGTGCAAAGATTTTAACCCCACGAATACTCTGGATAAGATGTCTCAAGCTGAATCCTCACAATTTTTGCAGTATTTCTTAAAAACGAACAGAAGAATTACTCTAAATTATATTGCCACAATGTAAAGAAGTTTGAAGGAAACTTTACCCTCCCATTTTAGCTAATATTGTGGAGAAAATAATAAGTTTATATTTTTCTTTGACTTATCACACTGAACTAACATCCAACATTTAATTTTCAATTTTATTCTAATACAAATTCACAATCTAGTAAGAGTCTAGGAAAGCAAATATTTAATTAGTACTCAAATTTGTTTTCCATTTCTTAAGTTATAGTCTCTCATAATTGCA
>PNEQ01078122.1:11888-24874 GCA_003012365.1 Medauroidea extradentata | reverse complement strand
ACAATTTATGTTTCTTTATGAGCCCTACTAATATTCTTTTAAGGTTATATGTAATAAATTTGGTTCTTTTCACACCACTTGTTTTCTCCTAGTTTATCATAATTGTTTCAATTAATTTTATTTTACCAAGTCGTACAACCCAGGGCTCATACACTAGTAAAATAATTGGTAAGCTATATCTGCCCAAGTTAAAGTTTTTATTTGGGGATATTACAGAGAGTAAAAGTGGAGAGAGCAAGGTTATGTTACAACAATTTGTTTTATAAGTGAAATATTTTGTTTGAACAAGTTATTACGGTAACATCTTCCCTCAGGGTCTACTCATTTAAAATCTGCAGGCAAGGAACGTTCTTTCTCTGCGTTATTAAAACTTTGTTATCAAAACAGACAGTAAAAAGCTTTGTAGAAATTGTACGCCAATTGATTTTATTTGAAAATAAATTTTAACGTCATAATTATTTTTCCGTATGGCATATATACACCTTCTGACATGTGTTAAATACGCCCAATCATCATTGTGGATCAGAAGAAAGATGTTTTGAAGACGACGGGGATAACTTATATCTCATTTATTGCTCGCCTGCCAGGATTACATTTCCTTATTTTATTTTAGTACGCGGATATCAGTGTGGTATGTCCTTCCTATTCATACTGTGTACCATACGCAATATATTATAAAACATCCATTTTTAAATGTCAAATACATAAATTTGATGTACAGTACATAAAGAACATACGGGCAGAAATCTTGTTCACGTTGATAAAACCGGAAAATTTCGCACCAGGTCAAAATTTTTAATGAACATATTTAAAAAGCAAATTAACATTCTGCATGTTAGTGTCTACAGTACTTAAGATATTTTTCCAAAAAGTGCATATAGTGGGAGTAGTGCAACCTTGAAAATAGATTTTTTAGTTATTAATTAATTAATATTTCAAACACTACTAAATATTAAACAACGATACTCTGAGCACTGAATCAACAATTAGTGTTCCTCATTCTCAGACATTTTATTTGTTAATATCAATGGCCTCTCAATGTTGTGCAAGGTCTTGTTTAGTTTGTAACTCTGTTACACATCATTGTTATTCACGTTCTACTACAGAACATTGATCAGGTGTAGAAGTGTAATAAAAAAGTAGTCTTGCCGGAAAGCGCTAGAGTGAACCATTTTCGAGTAAATGGCATGCCAAATTTCTGCCATTTAAAATACAAAAATGTATCGCCTAAAAAATATCATACCTTTCTCTTTTTAAGGAAATTTCTTTGCTGATTCTGGGAAACCAAAGAAAACCAAAATCAGGATGTCCGGAGCAGGGACTCGAACCCGGCCGTAAATAAATACATGTGAAAGTTTTCTGTACTGCTGTAATGAGCACTGTTGTTTATAAGCAACGTTACAAGAATTCAGACACTTTTTACTAGCACAAGGTCTCTCTGAAAGGTGATCACTATAAAGGCACAGCAAAGTACAATATGTGTGTCAGATGTGCTGACCAATGGGATGAATATCAGTTAAAACACAGATATCACAGGTACTGACGTCAATATAGTATTTTATAGATTCGCTTGTATCTTTTCTTGGTCTACACAAAATAGTGTGCAGTCCTCAAGAGTGTTAAGTCCTACAAACTGCTCACTGTAAAGTGGTGACTAGGGACACAAACTTGAGACATTTAAAAAAAATACTTTGCTTATGTATGTGTATGGAAGTCTTGAGAAAGACATTTACTTGACATAACTTCAAAATAACATATGTATATATGAAATTAAATTGACATTATATTATATTCACAGTTTACACAAACATAAAATAAAAATTGTTCGAATATGTTCCAAGTTAACCCACGTGTCCCGTGACACCTGGTCTTACAGACTTCCCAACACTTACATACGAGAAAAGTAACCATATATGTTAACCTGTGAAACTGGTGAAATATTTACATTGGTTTTAGTTGCACGGAAGTTTTCATACTAAAATACATTTTTTAAAAAAGTTAATGTAAAAAATGACTAAAAATTTTACATAATTTCCCATTTGAAGATATTTGTATCATATAAAACGAAAATCGTGAGGTGCATGCAATTGATAATTGATGCATGAATAGTTCTCCAAAATCACTAATAATTTAATTTCCCTGCAAACGATGTGAACTGTTGTGTGATTTTTCTTATCAACATTTAGTCTCTACACTCCTAATGCTATTTATTGTATGCGCCCCACATTTCCCATTTCAAATCTTACAATTATTATCATTGGATAAATTATTCTGTATTTTTAGTCCGTTTTAAAAATGTCGTTAAGTTAAATTTGTTTTGTTTAAATAATTATTTTCTGCTTCTCATTCTTGTGTGATTTTGTATTCATACGTTTTAAAGCAATGGTATGGCTAAAATATATTAAAATATATTCTTTAAATAAATAAATATATATATATATATTTTTTACAATTTTTGTCTCTTATATTGAATTGTCATCCACTTCTAAGCTATGTTTAAAATTTCAGTTCCACAGCTCATTGTTACGAACGTACGAACAAACAGGCAAGAAAGTGATTCAATTGAAACCTGTCATAAAATAGTAACGATGGATGCAAAAATACTAGAAGAAAAATCTATGCACTGCTCAATTCAGCGTAACAGCCTGCATTATGAACTGCCGCCAACTTGCCAACTTATCACTGGCTGGTGTCGCTGGCAAGTGTTCTTCAGCGTTTTCAGGTGCAGTGCAGGCCCTCGTAACTGGAATAAGGAAAACTAATCCTTAGCTGAATATTACCAACGTTTCCCTCTTCAGTCAGACAACTTATCAACGAAAAATAACATTACAATGAAATATCGACAATAAATTATACATCTATAATAACGCACGTCGTTTATTTATTTATTTTTTTCATTTAGTAGAAATGAAACTTAAGTTTAATATGGACAATTATATTATAGAGATGGCATTACTGAGAACCTCTCTCGCCATCATTCATTATGCGTGTTCTGATGTTGGTGTTAAGGAGAGAACAATTGTAACCTACTTCAGGCGTCTTCGGCGAAAATAATGTTCTCATTGTTTAAAATAGGAGCACCGTAAAAACCCTTTACTTGTCACAACACAATTTTGTTTAAATTTGATCCACAGCAAAGAAACTGTGCCACAAACGTATATCGGTATATCTTCCGGTAAGGAAATCTTGCCTTACAGCAAAGAAGAAGTGGAAAACTTATTATGTTTTGTGTCACGTTTTGTTTTTAAAAAGTTTTCTTTGGAAATAATATGTTCTTGTAGCAAAAGTAAAAATTGTTTCAACATAAAGCTTGTATTAAAAGTACCACAGCTTTCTTCAGTATAAATAGTTTAAAATCTTAACAATAACACACGTTTGGTTACCAATATTATAACTTTTAAACAAACAATTTTTAGCGGCAAGTATCTCATATTTGAACAAACATTTTGTTGTGGCAACGAAGGTGTTTTTACTGTGAGTTAGGCCTCTTACAAGTATTACATGTTCCCTGCGCTAGCGAGTGTGCTTGAGTGTAGTGTGAAGTGCAGTATGTTTGTGTTCCTACAGGCTACGTACTGCGGTACAGACGAGAGTCTGAGGAGTGGCAGCACTTGCTAATAGACCCAGACTACAGTGTCTACACTCTGAGGGATCTCAAATGTGGCTCCAGCTACCAGTTATCTCTGGCCGCCAGTAACGTGATAGGTGCGGGCCAACCTGGCTCCACTGTCACCTCATCCACCAAGGGCAGCCGTGAGTCGCACTACTTCTTACACGCCTTATACCTAGATATGATGGTTTATCACGTGACAAGAGCGTTGTTCAGTCCTGCTTGGGATTCAATAATGGTCGTGTAGATACTAACCCTATTATTTCCTTAAATTAAATAGCCCGCGTCTTGCTAACTGAGGCTCCACTGCCATTGGCCAATAAATTATAAAAAAAATGATGGTTTGTCGCGGATAAGCTTGACTGTTTGCTGGGTTTCAACGTACGTTCAGCTTGTCAAAAGACTACTGGCTTTCGCTTGTACTTGTAACTGTTCCCCTATTTGACTGAGTCAGTAAGATTCTCACTATTGTAATATTTGATGCGTGCTATTGGTCTGGTATTGTGTCAGACGTATATATCTCTATCATAGATGTTGCAAGTTACTGCAGCGTTTTCCAAGGATATGTTGGCACAAAACATTCTCGCGATATACCATAATCTCTACTTACACCTAATACGGAATTCCAGATGCACAAATAAAAAGCCATTACCAAACATAGCATGTCCCAAATATGTGCTCACGCACTGAATCTTTTGTAACTCGCCCATACTGTTACACTGTAACAATGTTTTCTTTAAAACATACAGATATTTTTTCTCTTAGTACATTTAGTTTGCGGTAAAGAGATTTTGCCTTACAGCAAAGGAAAATTTTAAACACTTATGTTTGGTGTTACTAAAGTCTTGTTTAAAAAATTTTATTCAAAAATAGTATCATTTTCTATTTAGCAGATATAATAATGTCTTCAACGTAAATCTTATGTTGAAACTATCACAACTAACTTCACTATAAAGATTTAAGATTTGAATTAAGCTACATTAACAGCAACACAATTATTTTTACTTTTGATGTGTAGTTTAAACAAATATTTTCTTCAAACAACCTTTTTATTTTCAGTAACAAAAGTTTAACTGTGAAAAAATACAGTGTATTTAGAGTGTAATTTTTACGTAGGCACAATTGTAATAAAATATTTCCAATTATGAATTTAAAGCTTGACAAATGAAAATATTTCATAACGTATTACTATAAGGGCCAAAAAAATATTATTTAACTACTTTATTTACATTTTCTGTACAGCTGTGTTTATTTGAATAATGTTTAATAAATCTGGTGCTACCTGAACATAAAATTATATGCAACACGTTGTATTTTGTTGACGTGACAAAATATGTAGCTAAGTTTGGTAAATTACTTACGCCTAACAATACAGTAGCATTTGTTTGACTCAAGTGTAATGGAAATATACAATCATACATTTTGTTGGATTAACCAAACAATCCTTTATAACTGCGCAATCCTTGGCTTCTATACACACTTCGAGAGATATTTTTCTATTACTATGATAATTTTCATAATTGTTTTAGTTTGTTCAGTTATATTCATACTAGTGCAAACAATATCAGTAAAATAACTTCTACATAAAACAAAAACTAACATTTAAAACTTACATAAATATGCGTCTGTAACTATACCCCAAGCAGTCTAGTCATAAACGATGAAGAGTGTCCGTCTATCGTAAACGACCCAAGGTCGTGACTCGGTAGTATATCAATGTTTTTCATTCTTCATATTGAAACTACCTGTACTTCCAAAGAGTTATTAAGTTGAACTATCCAAATAATACACTGTTGATGTACAAAATAAGAGTATTATAATAAATTGGTTTCAGCAACAATAATATTTGTTTTCTTTGTGCAAACAAATCTTTCGATTCCGCCTAACAGAGTGTAATACAAAATAATATATACTATTCTCGGGTTAATTTGTAGTGAAAGTAATGTGATGTTAGCACCAATAAAGCTTGTACTATAACGTATACGTATTCCCGTACGCTACTGAATTTCTGGATTTTTTTAATTTTAACACTTTTAGATATATATATATATATATATATATATATATATATATATATATATATATAAATACGGCGTTTAAAAATAATACCATAAAACAGTACGTAAATTTCTTGCTTTTTCATAGTAATAGTAAAACTAATGTAGTTCTTGTTTAATTTTAGGTATATATTTTTTTTAATTAAATTTTCATTTATTTGCAGATGGTTTATAATTTTAATACATTAAATCAATTGTAAATGTATTTGAGATGTTCTATGCTTCTTTTGTGTACTTGTTAAATGTAAGAAAAAACATAGGTATTAATTTCGCCAGGTAAAAAAGCATAAATAAATATGAACTAATATCTGGAAAAGTAGATAATTTTATATTATGTTTAATTGTCCGGTACAATGCCTAGAGTGCAGTGCTCTGCAAGCATGCGTGCCGGGCAGGTTGCATAGCACAAGGCACAGGGCACAGTGTTCAGTGTCATGTGCTATCTCATGAAACCTGTCTTATTTTCGTGATCGCACTACGATGTTCTGTATGCGCTGTGCTTCTCAACCTTGAGCAAAATCAAATAGTACAAAATACTTTCGCAGACATGCGTGTTCAGAGTTATTGAACTGTAAAACTTAAAATCAAAATTTTTATTTACCCTGACACGTAAAACGATCCATTAAAAAGTATAAAAATTATTGTTTTAAATTATTGTTCACACTAAAATGCGTCGAGGGACTACTAAGAATGCAAAGTAGGTAGTTAAAATTGACGACATTGAAACAGAATAAGTAACTGCAACCAAACTTCCGTATAGTGTGTGTACCTACGTTTCTGACATTTCTAAAGAAAAATTAAATAAAAAATGTGAAATTACATTTAAATTAAATTTTTGAAAACTACTAATATGTCATTTTGTGGTTTTGATTATGCTGTTTTGTTCTACTATGTTTCAATTTCGTTGATTTTAATTAACCTAGTTTGTTTACTCTGAGATCGTTTTTAAAGGCATTTAAGGGCGTGGTCTACCACAATTTTCATCACCATTTTATTGTTTTTTATTTGTACCAGATATTTTTTTTTCATATTTCAGACACAAAATGTGACTAAATTTGGCTCTTATGAATTTTTTTAATCTCTCATATTTTTCGCGTAATGGCTTGTTAAAGTCATATTTTGCATGTTTCCGTTTTAACGACTACACTAAAACCAACTGATATACCAAACTCAAAAAAAAAAAAAAAATCACTGTTGATAAAGACATTGCAGGCTACAATGACATGCTCATAAAAATAAAGAATAAAAATTATTCGTATTTTAAAAAAAATTATTGAATTTTTTAAATTTTTAGTTTCAGCAATTTTTTAAAATACAAATAAACTTTATTCTTTATTTTTATGAGCATGTCATTGTAGCCTGCAATAGCTTTATCCACTGCGATTTTTCTGAGTTTAGTACATCAGTTGGTTTTAGTGTAGTCGTTAAAACGGAAACATGCAAAACATGACTTTAACAAGCCATTACGCGAAAACTATGAGAGATAAAAAATTTCATAACAGACAAATTTAATTACATTTGGTGTCTAAAATAAGAAAAAAAAATAACTGGGACAAATAAAAAATTAAAAAATGGTAACGAAAATTGCGGTAGACCGCGCCCGGGTCAACATTTATACGAAACTGTTATTTTTTTAACTTTTCATGAGTTTGTTTTATGTGTCGGTGCCGTGATTAAAATTTTATTTTAAGTTTTATTTGTAAATTTTTAAACATTAATACTTCTGCAGAATAGTAAAAATCATAATTTCTGTAACTGAAACACTGCTATAATGCCTATCTAAAACGTTTTATTTAAATAGTTGTAAAAATCTGCGAAAGTCTGTGTAACAAACACGCTCAGCCATGCTTGAGTATAGTGTGTTGCACTAAGAATGGCATTTTCTCTGTGGTACATCGAACAAACTATAAAAGTGTAATAAATATTCCATAATGTCTACGAAACGCCTACGCCAGAGCTCGTTACTTGTGAGCAGCTGACTATATTTTCATAAAACGCTGCTACGAACCATCACGATGAAACTAGCTTTCAGTTCAAAATAGCACTGAAATTGGCCTATTCGTTTGCGAGCTACGAAGCTACAGACAGATGTAGCCGTCAATCTTATAACATATCTTCTTTTTTGTTGGGAGTTTAATACCGACGAAGCTGTTACTCAAGTTTGGGTACTGAGTATATGAAAACCTGTGTGGGTTAGAGGGAGAATCATTGCTATTACTACATCACTGTTAGAACCTGGAGAGATAACGGGGACTCTGGTGCGCATCCCTAGTAGTCAGTGATCAATTGTACATCCATGTGCAATTTGATGATACCAATGTGGGAGTGGTTTCATTCTCTTCGCCTTGACACAATGTTCAGAGTTCTGGATACACGACGAGTGAAAGAAGCGTGTCCCATTTGTGCTGACCCGGTTTTTATTGCAGGTTCTTACACCAAACCTAGGGATAAACCCGCTGAAGTATATATATATATATATATATATATATATATATATATATATATATATATATATATATATGTGTGTGTGTGTGTGTGTGTGTGTGTGTGTGTGTGTGTGTGTGTGTGTGTGTTATCCATGTTGGACATTCTTGACACGGACTGCCATGATTTTAAAAGTGTTTGTCTACAAATGTACGTGCAAAAAGATAGTTTGGTGAGCTGAGAGACAGTCTGAATTCAGACAGGGCTGAGTAAAAAAACTGTTAAGTTATTTTTATGTATTTCATGACTAGGTACACTTCTGCTTGTTATATTGTTAGTTAAGTATTGTAAATAACTACACTTGCTTTCGTTACTGCATCCTGGTAGCAACTAACGAAATAAAAAAAAAAACATATCAAACCCAAATAGACCAAACGTTTATGTCCTCTACAGTTCAACTCAGTGTCAGGAAATTAATAAGTTTCTAAATTTGTGAATTCGTTTAGTTATTTTGATAGTAAATATTACATACTTGCATTAACGAATTTTATTCAATGAAATAATATTTTTTTGTAACCACTCAAACCTTTAAAAAGCTCTCCTGAACATTTTGGCTAACTGCAACACGCATTAAATATTGTAGGTTTATCCTGACCGTGTACTAAATCCTTCCTTTCTGGTTTTGAAGCATTGTGTGTCACCAGTGTTGCCTATTTGTAGGCGTATCAAGTCTTCCATTTATGAGACTGTGCGAAGCACTCAGAGCGGTAGATTTTAGAGTATTAATGACACAGTACTCTCCTCAAACACCGACTGACAATTTTTAACAAACCATTAAGCTAAGTAATAAACAACTTGCTCCAGCTGTAAGTTAAAGATTTATTATAGCAAAGAATCAATTAATTTACTGCAGTAAAGTGTAACTGAAATACACTTATTTTAGCGAATGAAACATTTTTCTCTGTGTACTTCTGTAAAAAAAAAAAAAGAACATTAATTTCATAAAGACTGTTAAGTAGATGTTAAATCTACTAAACAGCCTTTATTGAATTAATGTTATATATTACTTATATAGAACTACTGTCCGGGAGCCCTCCAAAATATGGTAATCAGACAGATACAAAACTATTTTAATTAAAAAGTATGACGTTAACTTAGCGCCGAGATCTTTGGGCGTAGTAAACGGGAGATACCAAAAAAAAAAAAAAAAAAAAAAAATCCGCCAACCAGTGACATCTGATATGTTCCTCAAATGCAAAATTCCGGGTCGACCCTGGCAGGAATCAGATGCGGATCGTCTTTGTGGGAGGCGAGCGCACTTACCTCTGCATCTATGCACAAGGGAAATTATTTGTATAGGCTGTTCATGCTAAAGTGAGCTCCTTTAAGGGCGTTCAAGTGGGTAAAAATTACCATTTTATAATTATAAGAAATAGAGTTAGTATTATAGATGTTATTTTGGAGTAAATTTTCCTCTTACAAAAAAAAA
Source organism: Medauroidea extradentata (assembly GCA_003012365.1). Classification (NCBI taxonomy): domain Eukaryota; kingdom Metazoa; phylum Arthropoda; class Insecta; order Phasmatodea; family Phasmatidae; genus Medauroidea; species Medauroidea extradentata. The sequence continues at coordinate 15,294 of PNEQ01078122.1, read as the reverse complement.
AATTAGCGTAGCTGGTTTTTACATAACGGCTTTTCAAAGTCAGCATTTGCATATTTTTACTTCATACGAAACTGGCAAACCAATAAACATTATGAAATGAAATAATTCACATTACAACTTCATGTCTGAGCTACTGCTTGAAGTACGTAAAAATTCATTACAATAAATGTTTGTATTTAAATCAAATTCTAAAATTTGTTAATTTTTTATTACTTTTAGCAATTTTTTTTAAATACAAAAATACATTTTAATGGGTTTTTATGTACTCCAAGCCGTAGAACGTGACATGTATTGTTACGGAGTAACTAGGGGCGTGCTTAGCTTCCAGATGTAGAGAACTCACGAGAGGTACACAACCTTAAAATAGGTTCGTTATCAACAAAGAAAATTAAAGTTAAAGAATTAGTTTTAAGAATTTAATACAAAAACAAAAATCAAAGAAACCTATACAAAATTTTGACTAGAATTGACAAGTAAGAAAACAAACAAAACTACGTACGACTTATCATCATTACTACATTTCCATTTCTGCGACACAAATACAGTTACTGTTATTCAACTTAATCACCTAACAAAGTTTAAAATCTACTAAATCTCTAGTTTTATTTTCCAGACGTCTGGACTGTTCACAACGACAGTGCAAGTATTTAGATCATTTATACGTCTCGTATCTCGTCACTCCTAACGGCCTCAAGGTAGGGGGTATTTCCAAATAAAAAATAAAAAAAATAAAAAAAAGTTAACTTACCGTGTTCCGATAGCCTGTCTTCATACTCTGTTCCAGCGGGCTCCTTCCCACTGCCTCTGACCGATGACAACGACCCCAGGGGGAAGGCAGACACCCTTATAACGCTCATGCCCCGCTTATCCCGCATTTCGCGCGAGGCGATGACCCCAGTGCAGTGCCCCCGACTTGTGAAAACATAACCGCCCGGGTTTTCGGTTAAATCTCCACGACCAGTAGCAATCCACAAGGACCATGCCAAAACATGAAATATAAATCCAATAAAATTATGAAATTTCGAATTTACCGGAAATTTGGACAAAAAATTAGGGCCTCGTAAAAATCAAACGTAACAGTATTTTGATGCGATTTGTATTTCTTTTATTTCAGTAAGTGTACTGGTTCTTAAGTTTTGTATGAAGTAAAAATATGCAAAATTTTTCTTTGAAATGCCATTATAGGAAAACTGGCTGAGCTATTTTTTTTTTTTTTTTTTTTTTTAGTAAGAGTAAAATATACACTCAAGTTATGTTTACAAAACTAACTCTATCCCATACAAATATAAAATTATTTTTTTCCCCCACTTGAAGGCCCTTAAGGCATTGCTAAAAATCAAGTTTTTAGTAATTCCCATATCTGCAGTACTGGCCAACGTAGATATTGCCATGAGCCTTGATGAACGTATTGTATACACTTAATTACTCTTTAACATTAGCGTTTGACACCGCAAAAAATTTGCTGTTATTAGCGGTTAAAATATTGTTTTGGAAGGGCCTTTTAAAGTGCTCACTTTAGCCAGAATGGCTTATACAATTTTGTGCATTTTTTGTGTGTGTACATATTCAACTTGTCTCATTGATAACAATAAAATTATACAGTCGCTGCTTAAAATACCGTGGTAAAATGGATCGGCAGGAATCTTGCTCGCTAGTTCAGTGTTTGGCTTATGGCGATGTGACATTTGATGAGCAATTAAAGGTCACCCTTAAAGCTCCTTCACTTTAGAGTCTCTAACTCACAATACCGCACGAGGTTGTCAGCAATATCGCTTTAAACACGGTGTAGGGTTTTTTTTTCTGATTCTTCATTCGTCTTTATTTAAAGTTCATTGTCCGTTTTTTTTGTTTTTTTTTTTTTTTTTTTTTTCCGAAATGTACTATCAAATTTTAAACAGAACCACGAATGAAACACACATTGAATTTCCGTGAGATTTCTTGTTGTGTTTCGTTGTGTTGGCAGCTCCCGGGGTGCCTGCGGAAGAAGAAGTGTTGGAGGTGAACGCGACGGCGGCAACCTTGTACCTGGAGGCGTGGCCGGACGGTGGCTGCCCGCTGCGTCGCTGGGACGTGGAGCACAGGCCGTGGGCCGGGGGCGGCTGGGCGCGCCTACCGCCTCCGGGGGCGGCTGACGAGGTGGTGGTGGGCGGCCTAGCTCCTGGCACGTGGTACGCGCTGCGTGTCACCGCCTTCAACGACGCGGGCTCTCGCCGCCACCAGTTCGTCTTCGCTACACGCACCCGCGCCGGGGGTTAGTAGTGGGAGCGAGTCACATATGTACCAAACTTCTTCTTTCATTATTTATCTTTATTTACGTGCTTTGATTCATTGACGTGTGCGGAAGTTATCATTGGAGGGAGTACAGACCTGTCCAGTGGCCGATATGCTGATCAACACTTTAAATTTGGGTTTCGTGAGTCCTCCCTGGGGGAAATTCCGTTTCCAGTCGCAAAATGGGGCTATTTAAGATACTTTAATGTATAAACTTTGAATATACTGCTAGTACGAATATTAGTACATTATTTGTATAATTTTGGTAGCCTTTTTTGTACTTCTTAAGCAGTAAACAAATTTTTCAGATCAGTCTTAACTAAAATTATTTTCGACACATGTACATTCTTTTGGTATCAAATTTTAAGTGGTTTTTATAGTAAACGTTTGCAATTTTTTCTTGAGGGGGGGGGGGATATCCCTTGTGGATAATTGGGGAAGGAGACGTGCTTCCTCCTTACTCCCTTTTCTATTCCGGCACATACACACATTTATTGACTTTAGTTTGACTTAAAGTCTAATCTCTAGTGTAACTTCAATTTGGTTCCTCGGTTATGTTCTTACGGCTAGATTCTGTTTCACATTAAACTAAATTATTACTAGTATTCTCTCAGTTGGCGTAAGCCGAATTCTCGTTTCTATTTACAATGACGTACTTCTGTTGAAGAATATCGCAAAATGTGCCTCCCGCAGTGATTAAAGTTATAAGTTCAGGATACAGTGGGCACTAAAAATTTAACATTTGAAAAATATCACTAGCAGTTACTGCATATAGTTCAACCATAGTTACCTTACTGCTTGTATTGTATGGTTGGCAACAATTTCCTATTTAAATTTAAAACAAAACTGAAATAAAATCAATTGAAACATACATACTGTACTTGTATTTTATATAATTAATTAACATTTTCTATTCGAACTACAAAGGTTCCTACAGACTCCACAATTTATCTTACATGCTCAAACATCAAGTGACATGTCTAGAGAGGTAATATTTTCCCCCTTCGTTATCCATTACGCGCTGAAAGATAGGGACTGGCTGAACATAGAAATTTTGCGAGGCTTTCTTGAGTGCTCACTTGATCCTGATCCGCTTATACTCCCGTCAGTTCACTGCAACTAAAGACGATCGGGG
>PNEQ01078122.1:0-11788 GCA_003012365.1 Medauroidea extradentata | reverse complement strand
GTAAGGCATACCACCCCCCCTCCCCCATCCGTAGCACAGAGCTGCCACTGCCCCTGGCATCTGTGTGTGAGAAATTTTGTGGACACTGTCATACAGCAAAAAATGTTTATAAGGTACTGCTAATTCTTGTCACATCTTTATTCCATAACAGATTAACTAGCCTATCTTATACCAGAGATCATATCTGTGGTAGGAATGAGAGGTGTATAATTTACAGACTGTCTCCAGTTTGCACTTATCGCCTATCTTCCACATTGACTCATTGAAAGATGTAAAAGTGTTCAAATAAATTCTACTTCATACGTTTCGAGGTGAAAATGCACTCAGTGGTGCTATTAAAATTTTCATTCACGTGATTCAAAAGCTGTTTCATGGTTTCTTGAGCATATTTCCGTCTTGCAGGCAGTTATGAATATACGACAAATATCAACACTTCAACGACAATTAGTTTCATACATCAGTTAGAGGCACTACAATTTTCTTAGGAGAACATGTTACCGAATAACTACAAACTAAAAAATTTTTCGTTATTTGCTTACAACTTAGGCTACCTACTATTTCTGATAATACATTATGTATGTGTTTGCAGGTGTGTGTTGTTATGTGAGTAACCTCTCAGTCATAAGTATCAAAATATGAAAATAATTTCTTCTTACATCATTGGAAATATCTGCTTTATGATTAGGTGGTTCAGCTCCAACTATCAACGATGCTGTGTACTTATTGAAAGTTTATCTGTCATGCCTGTATATTTGTAAATCAAGTCAGGAGTCATTTGTAATTCTGCTTCAAATGTAATGATCAGCCAGCCTGTATACATCTGTAAACTTGAGCAGTTCTCATGCCTCGATCCACAACTCTCCCTCTCTCCCCTTCTCCCACCCCCTCCCTCCCTCTCTCACCCGCTCCCTTTTTCCCTCCCTCTCACTCCCTCCCCCTCTCCCCTTCCCTAAAACAATTTTCCCCTCACTCTCCCTCTGCCTTCTCCCACCTCTCTCCCTACCTCCTCTCTTACTCTCCTCACTACCATTTCCCCTCTCTCTTCCTTCCCTTTCTTCACCCCTTATCATTCAGTTCCCAATTCTCCTCCTTCCCTCTCCCCACATCCATTCACCCTCTTTCTCCGATTCCCCTTCCCACCCACTTCCAACCCACTCCCATTTCCCCTCTCTCACCCTCTCATTTACCCTCCCTTCCCCACCCCCTTTTACAGCTCTCATTTTCCCTAGCTCCCTCTCCCTTTTCACACTCATTTTCCCCTCTCCCTTCCTTATCTTCTCCCCTCTCCCCCTCAACCCATTTTCCCTCTCTCCGCTCCAATTTCCTCTTTCTCTCCTTCCCACCCCTATATCTCACTCCTCCCTCCTCTCTCCCCCTCCTCCGCTTATGTTCCCCTCCCCCAAATCCACTCCCTTCCCCTCTCACCTCTCTCTCCCTCTGCTCCTCTCTCTTCCCACCAATTCCATTACATCCTCCCTCCCTCTCTCCCATCCTATCTTCAGTCAGAAGCTCCAATCAATGCCACCATTAGTAACTGGAATCAGCAGCAGCATGAGACTGGTTCTTTCACACTGATGCCCAGGATACACACAATCACACTAAGCACAGTAAGTTTTCATCCAGAAATGTTCAGCGCCTCCAGAGTGTCAAATAACACTTTCTTCGTCACAGCTCATTCCCAGGACAGACTAACATTTGCAAACCCCAGTTTTGTAAATGCAACCTGTACACATGACATCACATATAAGGAAGGGAGCAATTTACTGATATATGTACTACCAGCAACGATATCGTCATGGGTTTTCACTTGTTCACCAGCAGAGTTTCTCATTTTATGTTGTCGCCCCCGCACATTTAACCACAGTGTGCTGTTGGACTTTAATGGGAGATACTCTATATTGTCGTCACCACTCTACATCTGAAAAGGGATGCCAATGTGCAAACCCCACATGGAAGGAACCCTTAGTCTTAACATGACGAGATTACATTCCCATTGGTGGTTTTAGCTATGTTGGAGTTACCATGTCGTCATCTTTTTCGCTGGTGGAAGACATAACAGGGCATCAGGAGCAACATCTGGATTTTCTATTAGCTATTAGGTAATTAGTTACTAGCAAGAAATGATCATATCAAATCAGCTGCTGTAACTGAAACACAAAGCTACATGGTATATTCTTTTAATGCTAATAGTAATTATTTCTTGAATTTGTCTACTTTTGTAATTTGTGTTCTCAGGAACTAACTTCTTCTGAGCTTGATTGTTTGCTGAAATACAGGCTACATACATCCATCAGTTACCCAGCCATACCACTTGCATTTTCAGTTATTCCTTACACAATAGTTTGCTCGAGCTTATTTTTTTTTTTTATCTTTAGAAGCAGCAGATAACGCGTTAGTGCCAGCTAGGTTTCAAAACATTACATATCCAACTGCAGCTCTTTATTGGTTACTGGCAGCATGTCTTTGCAACAAGATGTTTGTTAGTTGACCTGGCTAATTAGAATAAGTTTACCGTGTTACTGAACGTCTATGATTTGCAGGTATCTCACAAGAAATATAAGGAAGCATACAAAAATTACTATCACGATTAGGCTTAGGGGACAGTGTGCCGCTACTAGGATTCTCCTTGCAGCATTTCAGCCATGAATCTGATTATGTGATAGGGTGGCAGCCCATCACCAGTCTTCAGCCAGGAGGACATGAGATGACATCCTACAGGTGGAGCAACGACAGAATGCAAGAGCGGAGGAAAACAGAAGTTCCCTGAGAAAACCTACCTGGCCAACGGCATTATCCACCACATTTTCCGCATGATGAAATTCTGGGACCAACTCTGCCGGGGATCAAACCCGGATCATCGTGATGGGAGGTGAGTGGTCTGATAATTCGGGCGACGCCCACATATTCTCAACACCTCCTTCCCCCTCCCTCTCTCTGGTAAGTAAGAATTGGAATAATCAAATTGCCAAAGGAGATCTGTGGTAACATGTTGTGAAATACTATAACTGTACACGAAACTTTATCGCAGAAATCACGTGCCCCTAGTTATGTGTATGATGTTTTATCATGCAGAGGTACTAGCTCCGTACACAATACCCGCTGCACCAGAAGTGGAGACAACGGCTGACATGCACCTCAACATTGTGGTGCCTGTCGTGTCGGGAGTCATCTGCACCATAGCTGTGTCCATATGCGCCTGCATGCTCGTCCACAGAAGGTGGGTCTAACTATACACTTCCCTCTTCGCCACCGTCTGCCTCTGCTTGGGAATATGTGGTGGCAATAATCAACGAAGTTGCTGCCACTCATTCGAAAATTACCAATGTGGCACTAGAAAGAAAATAAAGTCGTTATCAAAGAAATATCTTAAAATAAATAATTGTGAAACTCCAAAGTAATTTTCTTTAGGGAAAAAAAATAATTTTTACTGTAAGCAATAGAGCCAGCAAAAAAAAGTATTTACTAAATACCATCAAATGGGGTGAAGTTGACCCTCATATTAAGTTTGACAGAAAAAAAATTTAAATTATTTAATACCGTGTATAATGAAGTGTGTGTCTCGACGCTAATCATATCATAACTGTTGATCAATCATTTGATGGTTCTGTAAATTGTAAAAATTATAACATTCTAGCCATAATACACTTTTTTTATTTTCGGTCAAATATACTCTAGTGTTCAAATTCACCCCAACTGATTGTACCTCTAAAGTTTCCAATGGCTGGTAAGTAACTTTTTTTTAACACAGAACTAGTATGGGAAGGATAATATCGCGTATTCAATAACCTGCATGCTAGAATCCACTGACCTGTGTATACTAAAGCCCCATCTATTCATTCATTGTCTGTTGTTCCAATGAGTAACAGCTAGCGGACAAATGGTCAGGACTCGAATCTAACATATATGGACACTAGCTCGAGATTTTCCTTTCCGTATTAACTAGAAATTAATTAATTGTGTTTTGAATCTTTCCATCGAAATTATATATACAAGGGTTGGGGCATAAGTCATGACAACTTTCTGTGCATGTGACGAACTGTTAGCGAAGCACAAAAGGGGAGGCAGTCCTACTGTCTCTTGAAAACGGCAGATGGCGCAGGGTTGGCCAGTACAAACTGAGAGCTAAGTGAAATCAGCTGCCCGGCAAGCACCATGCTAGAGGGATGTAATCCAGCGCTCGTACATCAGAATATAAGTTGTTCGGGATAAAGTGAGCACTAAAATTTTAACCTTTGAAAAAAATCACTATCCGATACTGCATATAATTCAACATTAACTATAGTCCCCTTACATCTTGTATGGTTGGCAGCGAAATTATGAAATATAGTTCCGTGTATTTTCCTATTTAAATGCAACAATACTGAATCTAAATCAACAGGAATCGACATAATTGTATTTTATATAATTAATAAACCTTCTTGTATCAAACTATGTAGGTACTTACCGATTGCACAATTTATCTTACACGAGCAAACATCAAGTGCCTTGTCCAGAGACGTTAGATATTTCCTGGCTTCAGCCATTACGCGCGGAAAAATACTAATTGGCTGAGTATAGAACTTTAGCAGGGCTTTTTTGAGTGCTCACTTTATCCCGAACCGCCAATAGTTGTCCTCCGTGGCAGAACCGCCAGAGAAACATACAGATATTTGGTGGAAGCTGTTGAGAATAACACCCTGACAAACAGCCGCAGTGGCGGCTCGTGGGTTGTTGCTAGGGAGTGCACAAGTTGCAGAGAACTATATACTCGTGCTAACTCGCCGCCATATACCAATGATCATGAAATATCTACTGGCTACTTATTGTGTTGTGAGCAGTCAGTAATAAGCGGCACCTACATACCAGCATGTCAGTGGCTGTAGCGTTATCTAGCACACATCCATATACAGTTCTCTGCAACTTGTGCCCTGCCTGGCAACAATCCTAGAGCCGCCACTACATTCATGACAGTCGCAAGGTGGATGACAGCGCTTAAAGGCTCCACTTACCCGCGCGTGTCCATACACGTCATGCACACCTTGTCTTGCCATGTGCCTGTTTCACATTATTAATTTGCACAGATATTTTCACATTACTAAATACGCCCCAACCCTCGTGTGGAAATATATATTGTTAACTGTGGATTGTAGGAGCGAAGCATGCTACAGCCAGAGCCGTCCAGCGACAGAGACCAAGTCTCTGGCCGAGCTGCAGAACCAGAGGAACTCCAAGCAACTGGAGGAGGAAGGCTGCAGTCCCTCTGAGCAGATGTACCTGCCATCACCGCTCAGGAAGAACTTCCATAAAGATAGCAACACATCAGGTGAGCTCACTAACCTCAGGCATCACATCCATCTGCAGTACTCTCTCTCTCTGTAAGCTGTATCAAGTATGCGAAACCTGTGAGATCCTCTAGAAAACCCGCCAACCAAATGCATTGTCGGGCACGATTCCCACATGCGAAAGTCCGGGGACTGATCCCGCAGGGAATCGAACCCGGATCGCCTTGGTGGGAGGCGAATGGTCTGACCATTCGGCCACCGCTGCCCCTTGAGGAAATAGAAGACTTGTAAATGATTATATGAGGATTTTTCCCACGCTAAAGAACTACTCACAAGGGAACTGCCTCGGTAAAAAAAGTATTTTGTTTTTTCAAGCTCTAGAAGGGTGGAACATTAAGAATGACAACAGCACACGTATCACACCTCATCCTAGCCTCTAAACGCAAGTCACTGAAACTGGCATGCAGTTTTCTCACATACATCTTGCCTCTTTGAAGGCATTCAAGTGGCAAAAATTCATAATTTTATATTTGCACGGCATAATGTTCGTTTCATAAACGATACTTGCGACTGTATTTTCTGCTTGTAAAATGATAATGACATGAGTCAAAATTTGCACGTCACTGGAACATAAGACTAATAAAAACCAAGTGACTTACTTTAATTAAATAATTTACACTGAAATTAGATATTATGGGTAATATTCTAAAAGATTTAAAAACAAACAATAAGATTTCTTTGTATTTTTTTTAAATCTGAAAATGATGACATTTTATTTCATTTATGGCAATTTTTAATAAAGACTAAAGTATTTTGTTGTGTGTTTTTAAATATTTTAGTATATTGCCCATTGTATCTAATTTTAGAGTAAATTATTTCATTCGGATGAGTCACTTGGTTTTTATTAATCCTATGTTCCCATAACTTGCAAATTATGACTTTGACGTTTTGCTATGGAAAAACTATAAGAGCTAAAAAATTGTTACAAGTGGAAAATGTAGTCACAAGTAACGTACAGTATATAAAGCGAACACTATGTTGTGTAAATATGAAATAATGCATTTTTGCCACGTGAACACTTCTCTATAAGACCTTCGGGGGGCCAATCATTTTGAGTGAAATTAGGTATATGTGTATGGTAAACGTTAGAAGATTATGCTTAAAAATGTTCATACTACAAAATGTCATAAAAACACTTTTTCTTTGGCTGTGAAAACATAAGCTTTAGAGATAACTGACTAACCTTTAAAAAAAAAATTTTACATACAGGTGTAAGGTTCTTTGTATTTTCTTCCTAAACAGGCATCATTCGTGCACGCACAGCAATTTATTAAATAACCGTCTGTCGGCCAAAGTTCAGCACACAGCTCAGCAGCCTATGCAGGTGGCCATTTTAAGGGGAATAGTGCACTACTATCTTTCATTTACAGTATTTCCCCCACTACAAGCTGGGGCCACAGTTGGTGCACTGATTAGAGCATTCCCCTCCCACCAAGATGATCCAGGTTCGATTTCCAGCAGTATCTGTCCCCGGATTTTCGGATTTTGGGAATTGTGCCCAACCATGCCACTGGTCGGCGGAGCTCAAGTTTCCCCTGCCCATTCATTCCGGCACTGCTCCACACTCACATCATATCACCCCTCACCAGTGCTAAAGACCTCTATGTTAAGCGCTGACCAAAACCTCTTCACTCACCCAATACTCACGTGTCATCCCTCACCAGTGCTATAGACCTGTATGTTGCGTGCTGACTGAAATCTCTTCACCCACTACAAGCAATTATGAAGCCTTAAAACATTTTTAACACTTATGGTCAAATACACCTTTATTGCATTGTTAGATAGTAAATTGATTACAAATTATTTGAGATTTGTTGGACAATAAGAACGACTGTGTTATCACTTATCTTCCAACAAATGATAGCTATATGTGAGAAATTTATTATCTAGCAATGAAAGATGGCGTAGAAGACTAATATTTAGAGCACCAATATCAAAAATATTTATATGCCTAAAATAATGCTTGTACCGGATAAAAAACTGTAAATCCAAGATGCCAGTGTACCATCCCCCTTAAGGGTGCGGTCTTCCTCAATTTTCATCACCATTTTTTTATATTTGATTTGTGTCAGATATTTTTTTTCTTATTTTAGACACAAAATGTGACTAAATTTAGCTCTTATGAAATTTGTTTATCTCTCATAGTTTTCGCATAATGGCTTGTTAAAGTCATGTTTTGCATGTTTCAGTTTTAACGATCACACGAAAACCAATTGATATACCAAACTCAAAAAAATCACAGTGGATGAAGATATTACAGGCTACAAAGTCATGCTCTTAGAAATAAAGAATAAAAGTAATTTGTATTTTTAAAAAAAATATTGTATTTTTTTTTAATTTTTATTTTCAGTTTTGGCATTTTTTAAAAATACAAATAATTTTTATTATTTTATTTTATGAGCATGGCATTGTAGCCTGCAATTGGTTTTCGTGTGGTTGTTAAAACGGAAACATGCAAAATATGACTTTATTAAGCCATTACGCGAAAACTATGAGTGATAAAAAAATTTCATTAGAGCCAAATTTAGTCACATTTTGTGTCTAAATAAGAAAAAAATATGTGGTACTAATAAAAAATAAAAAATGTTGATGAAAATTGAGGTAGACTGCACCCTTAAAGCACTGGCCTGAATTCTTCCATTCCACATCCTTGTTTACTGCCAACTTTCTAGGAAGATAATTATCAAAATGTGGGTTTTCGTTGTAACTGAAATGCACAAGGCATTTGGGAAAACTTACGAACTGGAGTAGGGTAGGTTACCTTAGTCACATGACCAGATTTTGTCGATCACCAGGAACTTGATGAACACCTGAAATGCTGTTCACAATTTTAGAAAGGCAGAAATAAAAAGTGTAATTACGTATTTTATACTCATAAATATTATGTTAAATGTGACATCCGCAGTGCATTCTTCACAAGTAAATAGGCTATACTTAAGATACAACTACCCAATATTTTGAACACATTGCATTGTTTCATGTCGTCATCGATTTGGTTGCGTTTACTGTAAACATTATTTTCACGCCAAATGACCAAGACTTTCGTCTTCTAAACTATGCTTGCCCTGCTCTCGAGGATGGTTAGTGAGGAGTTGATCGAGAGGCTGTAAAGTGAACATTTGGTAGCGGGTAAACTTCACCCAGACTACGTTTTGAACATCTTAAGGTGGGTTTACAATTTATAACGTAACAGTAAGCATAGAACATAGGTCGTTCACACAAGAACTAACCTTTACGTATACTTACCTACCGATTCTCAACAGCAAAAAAGTGGTCCATGCATAGAAATACTGACATAGGAAATGGTAATATTACATTTCTTGTGCACACACATAGGACAGCAACCAATCGCAGAAAAGGATTTTGTGAGTGTCCACCATGTTGGTTTACCTTCCAAAAATACACAAGAACAAAACAAAGCTAGAATAAGAAATTTTAATGTTAAAAGCTATGTTTATATATTCTAAATACTGTTTTACTCTGTGCAGTTTATAGGAATTTTCTTTCTGTATTTACTATTATCTCCAAATACGATTCCACTTCAATAATGTTTCAAAGGTCTTCAGTTGACTTTTATACAGCAAAGAATATTTCATATTCGTCGAAAAAATTCCATTGGTTACACATATCATCAAGAATCCAATTGTGAACTAATTTTGCACAAGGCTTCTGGTCGTGCGCAGTTTCTACTGTTATGTTATATGATCTGTGCTTATGTTTTCTAATTGTGAACCAACCCTTACACTGATATATGTTGGCTTAGCTACCCTACTTTCTTCAAGCTTTACAGTAAATGTGGTCACAGTTGAATGTGTTTTGTACAGGGCAGGAGTACGAGCTGGGACCTTACGAGATGTTCGGACTGAGCAGCAAGACAGCTGGGTCGCCAGGTGCGCGTACAGTTGACTATTGCCTGCAGTTCCACACTTTCAGTCAGCAGGAGTGTGCTGCAGGATGTAGAGGTGCTCCTCGCTCTACCTCCAGCCGTGCACTGCGCTCCACAGACAGCCTCGGTAAGATATTAATGGAAAAACACTAGAATATTCCGTGCCAACGTATGTTTCAAAACAACGTAGCATCATCATGTGCGTTATATGGTTGAACGACGGTTGTATGGTGCAGTTTAGTTCCTTATAACATATCACAAATGTCCAGTCACAGACTAACACTAATACAGATGTGAAATGACATGACGGCTCATTTGATACGGGCGAACTTTGCCGCTTATTTGCTGCCCGAGGCTGTTGATACCAGCCCTGTGTCTGTTCGGCTCACTGCAGGTTTCCTATTGGCCTGGCTGCCGGCTAGTAGGGCAGCAGCCTGACGCTGTTTGGCAGTAGGCGTTTCCGTCATGTTGCTGGCCAGTGAAGCCATTTTTCTGCCGCGTGTGACAGAAATTGCCAACGTATCTGCTATTTTACTTCTGTATTCCTAAATATTCTGTGATGCAGTCACCAATAAAACCATTACATTGAAGCCTAGCAAACAGTTATCATATGGGCAGCGTACCCAAGATAGGGCATTACACTCAAGAGAGCATACTTTGCCCTGGGCACCCATTAGCATCTGTCAAACCTTAAAGGATGACATGATGACATGACATGATGTTAATTTCTTAAGTCTAAACGAGAGCAGATATCAAAAATCTGTCTGGCAGTTTTGTACAAAATTGTCTTCTCCATATTGGCTGATTTTTTCTAGGCAGTAAATACTATGATTTCATCTAAAGTAATTAACAACGAAATTCCTTCTAATTGACTTTTGTGTCAAACCCGTGTAATTACTTGCTTGAAAAAAATAGCTATCACAGTAAAATAAAACAATTTAAACAAAACTGCCAGGCTGATTTTTGATATCTGCTCTCGTTTAAGGTTAAAAAAATATTTATCAAAAAAACATTAGAAACTAAATATCTTGGCATTAAGCCCTATATGGACTTGCGACACGGATTGCTAAGTGGAGTGCTTGTCGTTGGAAGGTGGACAATGCTCCTTGCACAGTGTTTGTTGCAGAGATATCGTGCATCTCGAGCCAGCAGACACTGCAGCTGGGTGCACGGAGAGGAGCGGCAGAGGCCAGTGACTCTGACAGCAGTGGTCCAGACCAGCGTAGCCTCCCACCCTCTCGCAAGACGCCGCGCCGTGACGGCAAGTACCCACATACATTGTCATACACTGCGCCCGGCAAATGTTTTCGGAGGTGGTTTTGAACTGTTATTGTCAAGGTACTTGTGTACTAAAGTGCATTGTACAGACGGTAAATGTCTTGTGAACAGTGTTACGTTGGACACACTGGTGATGAGGAATTATTGCATAAATGTCTGTCGTGAAAATAATTTAGATGATTGGGCACAATCCAATTAGTACATAATTATAGTATAATTGTCTGGTTTTGATGTTTCTGAACGTTGAAAAAAAATTTAATTGTTATTATCTTCTTATTATTTTGGTTCTTTGTAATAGATTGAATAGAATAGAAGGTAAAATATTATTGAAGCAAAAAATTCCTCATCTCATGGGAGGAGGGGTTTGAACCCCTAAAACCACCTTTCTGCGTACACCCATGACAACTAACACTTCCTCTCTGAAACCTTCACCTTCAATGTGAAATGTTCCATGAATATTTTTAAACTCTAATGAAACAATATAGTTATTTATAATAACTAAACTGTATTTATTATTGTTGGATAAGTTTAATCAAATCACAATTTCCACACAAACCATTACCGACGATGTAAAGTTTCGCAAATATATAAAGGTTTTTTTTTAGTATAGATCCTAAGAAAGCTTGACATTTTTAGCTGAACTAATTACATTAATAAGCAATGCAGAAGATATGCCCAGGGAAAAAAATATGTTAATAGTGGTTAATAGTGGAATAGTGGAGGCCCTGCATATTTTTTTTCAGTAGAATATCTATTTCCAAAAGCTAGTACACAACTCAACAAAATTAATACTCCACTTGGATGATAGTACTCCAACCACTAACAATTCTGGATGAACTCAGAGCCAAAGTACTGCGAGCGACAAATGCATAATTTGCTAAGTGCCATTCCACACGTCATCAACAAAGCAGATGACATACAAGTACGTGACTGTCCAGCCGTATAACACAACCTACAACTCGACACAGTACTCAGTCAGTTAATGGCAAATGGTTTTACTCTCGACAAGGTTAAATAATAGATTTTAATTTACTTAAGTGAAGCTCTACGGGAGGCAGAATCAGAAGGTACAGATGCCATACCCAGCAAATATGTTGGAAATCAAAATTAGGGATGGGCTGTTCGAATCTTCGAACCTTCGAATACTCCCGAATACCAGGTATTCGAAGGATTCGAGATTCGAGTATGTATTCGGGAGATTCGTGCCAAACATCTATTAAGAACAATTCATTTTTTAGTAGCACTGCGTTTTTAAATTTATTACGTTTATGATTAAAAACGTATTTCTGCAGAGAAAATTAGC
>PNEQ01078121.1:0-13077 GCA_003012365.1 Medauroidea extradentata | reverse complement strand
ACCCATTCCAACCAATACTTTCCTCGTAGCTTACCCCGGGTTTGTTCGCCAATATGATCAGATCAGGTTGTAATCCGCGATACAAAACAAAATATTCCTAGCATAGATATAAAAGCTGTAGAAGTCATTAAAGTCTCAAAACCACAATACCTTATACATTCAATACATAGACAATTAAAACTTACATTCTTCCTGGCACATGGTAACTATGGTCATAGAATATTAAATACCTAGGTTAATTGACAAATAAATTGAAATTTATACGCATCTGTAACATTGGACAAAATGCTATGTTACAATGCCTACATTCTCAGAACTGTAAAATCATTACTATCATAGTATCACAACAGCAGTATGTTACAAAAATAAACTTAAAATGACAAATCATGTTAATACAGTGGTATTTACATTTGTAATCTAATGCATATACTTTTCATGATATATCATGATACAATTCATCAACACAGACATATAACAAAAGTGGAATTTGGAAGGTTAAGAGCAATTCAATATACAACATTTATATTACCACACATGTATTTCGTAAACACCGCAATAAAACTAATATCATTACTACCAACATAACAATCTTATTCGTCATCATTACACATCAATATTTCAAAACGAGAATCACAGATCCTTAATATTTGCACTAAAAACGTCAAAATATACCATCTTCGCAATCAGATCTCATATCACCATCACTATCCTCATAATCACCATCATCATTACCCTCACAATCATCCTCTTCTTAAAGGCAGCTAATGTCACATTTTATTGGAGGTTCCAACGAGTTAAATCGGTTATGTTGTTTTTTCTTTTGTAGTTTTCGCTTACACGAGAGGAAAGGATCAGAACTTAAAAGAAAGTGGTTTAAATATCAGTATTTGTTTTCTCACGACTGCACTTCCTGGCGTAATATCTCTGTAATTCTTGAAGTCCTTACTACATACTTCTTGGCTTCCTCTGTTAATTGACCAATTGGTAGCAACGCGGATGATATTAATTCAGGGCCGTTAATGAGGTATTTATGCATAGTAGGGGGCATATTGTACCAAGGGTATTTCTCAACAAAATATCTTGCTGTATCATGGGAAAATGAACGGAATTTGTTTACGTCAACGTTATGTCCACAAGATACCACTACCAAGATAGTATATATTTTGGTAATCAGCTCTTTATCTAATTTTGTTATATCAGATGACAAGTCTGCACTTTTAAATAAGCGTCTTGCTGAGTTTCCATATTTTTAATTGCCGAAACCTGATTTTGGCGTGTCAACGATCAATCCATAACGTTCTATAAATTCTTTCTGAATCCTAGCTTTAATTTGTGCAACAATTTCGTTGTCGTGTTTTTGAGCTTGCCACTTTTTATTGGCAACTTATACGCCAAGTGTAGAAGGCACTAAAACATTTGAATCCATCCGTGTACGATAGATAAACCGAAACCTACATGTTCACTTTGTATGTCCCTCTTGATCATTTCCTCAATATTCTTGAACTGTTTAGAAGTTGCTCCACATATATAGCATTTCTGGGTTGAAGTTGTCTCAGTAAGTGCATTACATGTTTTGCCATCAATCATGGCTAATATTTGTTTGTGCTTAATTTCTGCTTGCTTTTCTTCAATTATTAATTTGCTGTTTGAGAACAATTTAATTTCGCTATCTACCCTGTTTTTTCTTTATGATAGACACCGCTGCAGACTCCTTTACGAACTCAATTTTTAAAGGTCTTCAAAATCGTGTCGAACCAGGACAATGATTTTGCCATATAATGTGTTCACTACAAACTAGTCGAAGAGGAACTATGTATGTTATAAACACAGCCGAATCACTTACTTCAGGGCCATGGAAAGCTTGTTTGTATGACTTGTGTCCTGAAGAGCCATCAAATCCCCACTTTGAAATTAACTGCAGCTGTAAAAGGTCTTCATCCTGAATGCTCTCAACGACAGGCTCCAATGCTAAAATTAAGCGCTCAACAGTATGACTCAACAAAGACTGCAAAGAAACTTCAGTCCATGTTTCTGTCACTTTTATATCTGTAGGCTAGCAGTGCTCCTTGGCTGCTTGAACACTTTTATATGAAGGAAATTTTTTCGGTGCTGCCCTCCTTATGACATCATACTGGTGCCTAGATAGATTTGCTTCCACCAGAATCGCTGAAGCGTCTTCCCCTGACATCTGCTGTTGCGGCTCTAATTGTTTCCTGTATGCTGTTCTGTATTTCTTTGCACGAGTTGAACTTTCCATCATTTATTTAATGAGTTTTGAGGCTTGCGACTGTCCTTTAGCTCGTCAGCTCATTTGGGTGGCGTATGTTAACACTGAAACAGGTGTAGAATCCCGTAAGTCTTTGGTTTTATGACGTTTAGTACGTTCAGAACTCGACTCAAATGTTATTTCTGGCCGGCCACATTTCTTCTCTGAATACAAATTGAAGGAAGTCTTCGTATCTAGCCAATCCTTAATACTTGCTTCAAATTTGCTACATATTCTGCGTGCCACTGTCTAGCGAGATTTATATAGCGACTTGAAGTACGACAATTTCTTTTTTAAGTCATTCAGATGTTCATCACATTCGGTTCGGTTCTTCATTACTTCCGTTAAGAAATTAAATTTTTCTTCGATTTCTCCACTGTCACAGCCCCTCATTATGTCGACAAGGTCTCTTCTCTTGATACACACAACAGTGAAACTAGTGCTTGAAAAAAATAACGAAAGTTCCTTGTATTATAAATGCACGTCTTATTATATATATGTATATATATATACATATATATATATATATATATATATATATATATATATATATATAAGAAAGTCGTGTTAGTTACACTATTTATAACTCAAGAACGGCTGAACTGATTTGGCTGAAAATTGGTGGGGAGGTAGCTTAGAACCAGGAGAAGGACATAGGATACTTTTTATCCCGTTCGACTACGTTCCCGTGTGACGTCAAAGAGAATACAAGTCACTATAAAATGTGATATAACAAGAACGCATATGACATGGAATAACAAAACGCAAATAACAGCTTAACATAATTTTGTGTATGGATAAGTATGTTTGAAAATTTGATAATCATAAATTTTGTCAGAAATCAATAATCAGTAATAATCAGAAATTTGTATTCTCTTTGAATCATCATTGACAATGCGGCAACCAAGACGATCGAATCTTTTCCGACAAAGCATGTTCACGGGTAGGAAGCCCATTTGCGTTGTTTTTCCTTGCACATGATAATGAAACAAATGAAGAGTGCAACATAAGCACCAAAATACATGAAAAATAAAGAATCATTAAAATATTTAAATTCAAAATCTGCTTACTTATTACCTCTAAGGCGGAACAGATCGAGTTCGCATGGCCAGATAGTACGTTTAATAAAAATAATTGAATAATGTACTATTCTTTTTAAAAAGTATTAAAATGCTACTGTCGCGGTTGTCAAATTTGATAAGTGCAATAACCTACAAATAATCGGAAATGGAACTCTGTCTGACGAAATGGGACACGAGTGGGTTAATAAACACTCCTCTGTGGCCTCAAAGCGTGTTAGTATTGCACTGACATCCAGTTCTTGCCTAGTTAAAAGTTTCAAGTGTAGGAAGCGAGCGGGCTAACCACTACGCACCACCGCGGCTCCAAAGATAGTTAATGTTGCGTTTTCATTCACTCCTGAGCTATACACTTAGAATTCCAAGTCTCTAGCTCATCGGAAAGAAAGTTTAAGATCGATCTCAAAATTTGTACCGAACAGACAAAGAAAACCAACTAAACAAGCTTACTAAAAAAAATGGCATAAAGTGGCAGGAAAATTTAGCGGTTCTTACATTTATAACTTCCAATCACTCCAATAAACCAACAACCTAAACTTGGACTCACTTGGAACATAACTAAGAAGCAATATGTGTTGATCAGCAAGATACAATTTTTCATTGCTTGGTTATATAAGTTTGAAGTAATAAAATTGTATATAAATAATTTTATATTATCACACCGTATTTGACATTGAAGAATCCGTAGCAGAATATTTAAACTATCGCAATATTTACACCATTTCACAGCGGAAGAATAAGGTCTTCGTGGAGCCCCATCAGACTACTTCTTACAACTGAGTGCTCTGGTCGGTAGCAGAACATTCTGGGCGCGAAGACAAGCTAGGACATGTCGGTGCAGGTCATGTCCTATTCACTACCGCGTCATAGTTCATCTGTTACAAAATAAATTTTTTTACTTTCTGCCATGTTTAGTGCTCATCTGCCCCGCTGTGCGTCGTTGTGTTGCATGTTGTGTTCTTTTCGTGTCTTACATAATACCGGTTTTGTTTCGCCTCATTGGTGTGCGAATTTTTATTTTGTGGGTCATACATCTTTCTGTTTGTCCCTTTGCAAAAGCAGGCCTCAAACTCGGGTTGCCTGCCTTGGTAGTATCTTTTGATTTTTTATTATTTTCAGTTTGATCTGTTTTGACCCAATTCCATTTTTGGATTTTATGTTGTGTGTATATCCTGTTGACTAAAGCATACTCTGCTTATTTATGTTGTTTCTACTATCTTTAGTTTTCTTTGACAATAATTTATTTCGCAATGGAGTTTGGCCAAGCAACTAAATCCAGCTCTGAAGATATATTTGCCACATGTAGGGTAATATTAATTGCACTCATGTTACGTTCTTTCTGTACTGTGAATTATTATGAAAATTATTATATTATTCTTAGCAATAAAACACTTGACTCACGTCCTGGATAACTATGTTTCTACTTCCTATTCAACTGTACTTATTTAGGTTGTCTTTTTTAATTCAGAAGTTGATCTAAATGAAAACTGATTCTTAGGTGACTGAACTCGTAGATATAAATATTCGTACTACTATCCCAACGTGTTCTAAATTAACTGCTCTGATATACCCTCTGAATCTGTTCATAAATGTTTCAAATAATTTCCTGGTACTGTTATAAATATTTGTTACAGTACAATTATTGATATTGCAAAATTATATACTTCGAAAATTTCAAAGACTTTCTTGTAAAATACTAAGGAAAGCTGTTCAAACAACCAAAACCACAGATTCATTATAAATGAAATAATTTTATACCATTTGTTGTATTTGTTATAATGTTAGTAAAATAAATATTAATTATTTGTTTGTTTTTTATTTTTTATTTAGGACGGTTTACGTAACCTCGAACAGCACAAGGCCTTGAGAGTGATACACGGGTAGGAGGGGGAAGGAAGGGGATGGTAGTCTGTCAGGACCTGTCTAAAAACCATCCCAGCTTTCGCCAGGAAAGATTAAAAAAACCATTGCGAACCGAAATCAGGATAGCTGGTATCGGAGATCGAACCCAGTTCCTGCCGAATACGAAGCGAATGTTTTACCATTGCTCCACCACGATTATCAAAATAAACACATTTTAGTATTTGTGTTTGTGAAAATATAAATGACTAAACAGTAAATAAGTTAAGTTGATGGAGAATGGAACAGCGTGGTTTCTAGATGTAGGTTCGATTCGGCACGCGTAGATACATTTTTCGTTAAGATAATAACTTGTTAAATGTTTTTATTTTATTACTTTTAAGTTAAGTTTGTTTCCATGTTATAAATAAATAAAATAAATCGAACTTAATAATTTCCTAGTAATGTTACAAACACATGCTTAATGAGTTTACAAGAACCACCTTAAATGTTCATAAAGAATAATTTTGGAAACTGAGTTCCAAGAATTTTTATTTTTTAAATTACAAATCACTTTCAGAGTGTATGTATTAAACATTATACTCCTAAGACGAATTTTGTACCTACGTTTAATAAAATTTTACCATATTATTGTACACATAATGTTTCGTCTTCAACGTCTTTGATATCGACGACTCGTATAGCTTCAACTAGATAACATTCTATATTTGTTTTTTTTTCTATAATTAATGACAACTAAATTGAACATTCATTTTGTACGCGACAAAAGTCAGGAATTAATGAAACTTGCAGGCAAACGTGGTCGAAGAAATTTAAGTGCGTAGATAGCTGGGCTGGAAATAAATTATGTGGCTACTTTATTAAATTCTTAATTTTTGTAAACACATAGAAACACAATACCTATCTGTGCTTGGGGCAGGTACTCGAGAACGAACGAGCGTTATTAAAACCACAGCAGAGGAGATGGAAGTTCGAAGGCCCTGACGCCGGAGCTGTGCCTTATTCACAGGAAGTGGCTTTGCAGGAATCATACGTCATTATTACTTCCTGGAATTCAGTGATGGACTTCAAGTGGACGTAAACCACCTTCAACTTGCGACGTATAACTTTGATAACCACGGTCCTTCTATTCATATCACGGTAGAAGCGACGCGTAGCCAGGACTTCATGCTTATCATTTGTAGACGTGCAATATTGCCAACATTCTTTTTATTTTGTCCAACATAATTGTAGATAGAATCACATAAATATCAGTTAAAATGTGGTTAATAACAAAAAAAAAATATGCCAACAAAAATTTTAAAAACTAACTGCCACATTATTCAATAAATTAACGTGTTATATAAATCAAAACCTTTATGTGCTGTGACAATATTAGAAAATATACGATACGAAGACATCGTCCGAAAACTGCCAGACATCTTACTTTAACTCTATGTAACTGGTAATTATAATAATATTAATCGCTTAATTTGACAACACTGCAGCAGTGTAGGGTATTAAAATGACGAGTCATTGTTGTTAGGCAAGATACGTTCATGGTCTACGTAGCTCTACAAGTAGACGCATATTACAAAATGTAAAGTAGATCATTGCTACCTCATGTGGTAAATTTTGAGACAGACCAATTTTACAATATATTGTAACGAGCGACGTGGCTTTGTTGAAATTACCCATTGGAAGTAAATTCATGACATAATTTAGAGAATTAGGGGTTTAAATGTTTCCCACAACACAACAAGAAATCTAACAGCGTAAAACTCGGTAGCTAGAATTGCTATATTAATAACGGGAAAGAAAGAGTTTTTGACTAGCTACAGCGGGATACCTACTGAAGAACTAAACATTGACTGCTAATAAAGTCGATTTGCCTACGTAGCATTCAGTACCATAATTTAAATAGGAAATTGGAGTCAATTAATTATTTCTGAATTGGTGACATTTTGAAATATTAATATGTTATATTTTCTATGCACAAATGAATTTTTGAAGACTTAAGTGACTCATATTTTACTTAATTTTAACGCAAATCCTAAAATTATATGTTTAGTGCTTACGTACTAATATTAAAACTGACCATGATTTTTAATGCAGCAGTTTTTTACTGAACACTGTTATGTAGAATAGTCTTTGTTTGGGTGATATTTACTTAGAATTATCGTTTCAAGAAGTAATTTATTTCGTGTACACTCCCCAATTCTCTTAGTGTCTGGAAGCTAGGCCAAAAAAAATGTAATAATATAACCCACACAAACATGTAATAATATAACCCACACTGTGTTTGCCGGTTCAGACACAACCTCATGAATAATCAAATGCCGAAATGAAGTCGAGGCCGCCTTCTTTACCCGAGAGACATGTTTGTTGCCTTGCCAGCCCAAAGAACTGGTGATGTAAGATAATATAGGTTGGAGGGTAGGATCGTAGGATGGAGGAAATACGAAATGCAAATGCGGAAGAAGCTAGTGAAGCCGAGAAAATTCACCGTCCTGGTGCCACTTTCCCCAAATGAAAAAAATCGAGTGTGAATTGGACCCTTAGCACGTGGGGGAAGACAATTTTGAAACCACTAAAACGCTATCAAATTACCAGCAAATAGCTGGTAAAAATTGCTTCACAAATATGTGAGTATTTCATGCAAGCACTTGAAAAGTAAGGACCAGTTGTAATTTAAGGGGGCGTTGTATATTCGTCAGCCCTACAAAACGTCTGCTGAAATTTCTGGGTACCTGGTAGTATAAATATAATAAGGTGATTTAGAGTAAAATTGCAGATTGGAAAGAACTTTGACTGAAGTTAACACGGAAGATAGGGGAAAAAAGGACTGAAGCGTGTTCATAGTAAAATTTTAAATAAATATGAATATTTAAACGCAAAGTGAATCTATACGGAACATTGTGTGGGGAAATATTTCATCCAAACATTAAAATACAGAAGAAAAAAATTACATTCCATGTAATTTGTGGTAAAAAAATAACCCTTTTATTTCTAACTTTGATACCGTCGTAAGAAATTTGATTACATGAATTCATTACTATTGCAAAATATGTTTCAGAATATTTATAATAATATTTCAAGAATTGCATTGGTTTCGTTTATCCACTAGCACATTGACGTTCAAATTTACGACTGTTTCAAAATTGGCTGTACCGAAAATTCGACAACACTGCCCCTCTCAAAGTAAGTTAGCACAAATACAAGCATTTATTTCTTACACTGTTAAAATAGTTACAGCTCAATGTGATATAACATGTGTGCATATGTAACGACTTTATAACAAATCATCAGAGTTTTATATAACCTATACAAGCATCTCTAGAGATAAATGTGTTTCAGATAAACAAAATTCTGGTGATCTTTGAACGAGTCTTGCAGTAGGTCAGTATTATATACTGCACGTATTTTGAACATGCACACCGTTGCAATATTATGTGGCCGATTTGCAGATAATACCAACAGTTATAAAAAGCAAAAACAATAGCCATTATTAGGTGTTGTTAAGGCGGCCGCCTACTCCAAACTTCAAATGTGTTGCAGTGTGTTCGTAAACAGGTTTTATCTACGAAAATATTCCACGTGTGCCCATTGTGCCAACGTACGAAATGAAAATACACTTCAGGCAAGGTCGGAACCTCATTGTTAAAACCCACGCTCGTTAAAAACTCTGTTCCTAAGCCCTCAAACATGGCTAAAAATGGCCTTTTCATACTTCCATACTTCAAAATGTATTAACCGGATGTATGTGAAATTCAGGTTGCGACCTGCACTGAACTTAGTCGCAGACTTTCCACCAATAAAATGATATGGTCACCGCTTAGTGTCCCAAAGTAAAAACCGTTCGGCGGGAAGCTTGCACGTTAGTTCAGCGCTTGGCTCGTTGAGACGACACGGCATTTGATGCACGCTTCTAGGTTCCGTCGCTTTCGAGCCTCTCGCGCGCGGATAGGCGGCGCCCTTAATAAACATTCATTTCTGGAATCTGACAGTATTCATTTTTCCAGAATTATGTGTACGCTATATGTTTGTTGACCACAACTGACGTGAACCGCCTTCACGGGCTTCTCTGCGATCGTCTGTCATGTTTAACTTCCCACATAGCAACCTTACACTCCAGGGGATAGTTGGACTCCTCCAGCGACGAGCTATCGCCATCAAGATCGCAACCAATAAACATTACAATGAAAAACTTTCACAAAAACAACAAACACCGGAGATAATATTAATTAAAATAAATACAAAACTGTTTTATTACAACTTTTTGTATTAGGTTAATTATTGTCTTCGTGTGTGTTAGCTGTTAAATTTGGATTAATATTTGTTGAATAACATATCCCAATGGAAGTTTATTGAGCGTATTTTAAGTCGTCGATATTATTCATAATATTTTTCCTCAGGATTCATGTGTAGTCATCCTCACTCATTATTTATGTTTTTGGCCCGGAGAGCGTGGAGCGCCTCCATCGGCAGTGTTCGTGTAGCTTCGGAACTGACAGGACGAGCCGGGCGGTCGTGAAATCAATAAATAATTTTCTATGAAACGAGTGATTTTTGTTTACGTGTGTTGATCCCTCGATGACGTAACCAGGCGTCGCTCTCGCCTAAACAAGGGTGCAGCATATAGTCTGTGTTAGTTATATTATAGAACCAGCAGGACATAGGGACCAGCAGGGTAGCTGCTGGACTGTCGACCACACTCCCTGAGGCTGGTATCTCATGCTCGTGTCCCGCCGAGCTGACCAACCATGTGGAACTGGCGTCTAAGGGTATATTGTCTGTCATCCTCCCTCCCCTCTGATTACAGCACTGCCAAAAATCCCTGCACACTGGTCGTGTCACAGCTTACAGTAACTTTCATTTTTTTCATGCTTAGGGATTTTTCTGCAACTCGGCAAAACCCCATCTCAATGGCGTGTGTCTAACAAAATATATTCAATGTACAAAACAAATTATTGCTGGTTGGTCAAATCAATGTATAAGCACTTAAGGCGGCCGCCTAATCCAAGCTTCAAATGCGTTGCAGTGTGTTCGTAAACAGGTTTTATCTACGAAAATATTCTACGTGCGCCCATTGTGCCAACGTAAGAAAAGAAAACAAACTTCAGACAAGGTCGGAACCTCATTGTTAAGACACCTCGTTCATTGAAAACATTGTTTCTAAGCCCTTCAACATGGCTAAAAACGGCCTTTTCAGTCTACCGTACTTCAGAATGTACTAACCTGATGTATGTGAAACTCAGGTTGCGACCTGCTCTGAACATAGCTGCAGACTTTCCACCAATAAAATATTTCCCATAGTAAAAACCGTTCGGCGGGAAGCTTGCACGCTAGTTCAGCGCTTGGCTCGTTGAGGCAACGCGGCATTTGATGCGCGCTTCGAGGTCGACCTTACTGCTCCGTCGCTTTTGAGCCTCTCACGCGCGGGTAGGCGGCGCCCTTAAAGTCATAAAGTAAAACTTTATGTTTTAAATACGTTCCTACCGTATTACAATATCGTACAAAACACGTGATAACTAGCTGCGTTCTGTAAGTGTACGTAAACTGCTAAAGTCCTCAGAAGTGTCTCGTGAATGTAGCTCCGACAACAAATGTTGTTGTCAGGACATGTAATGCAGGTTCCCAGAATGCCCTAAAAGTAGGCTAACCATAGTTTAACAATCGTCTGCTCTCCAGGAGCCAATATCCTTAAAGTTGACGCACATTTTCAGAATGTCCTCTACAGAACGCGTGTTCTATGTCACACTACAAACAGTGAACAATCAACTGTGATAATTTTATTAAAGATTTGTCCTCAGTAATAGCCTAGAGTGAAACAATTTTTTTTTTTTTAAAGAATCAGTAATTTTGCAAGAAAATATTTATGGTTACTTTACAATATCTAAGAGAAAAGCATGACAGATTTCGTCCCAAATACTTTAAGACATTATAGTACTTGTATGCAGCACCTTCGTAACCATATGAAGCACCTCATTATTGGAAAAATTTTCCTTTTTACAGTTGCCGTAAATAAATTATCTAGGGAACTTAATTAATGTCCTAAAAACTACGAAACAAACTACGCCACTGAAAATGTGTTGATAAATTAAATGTAGACTGTATGACGTCTTTAAAAGTAAAATACATTGTTTGAACCGATCTATTTAAGTTTATCATTTTAACGTATCCTTGCACGGCAGTACGGTATAGTGAAATCACATGAATTAATGTTTCTGTTTGTTGCTCTTTCTGGTATACGGACTACGGTTCAGATTATGTACAATTCATCTAAGTGTATAAGAAACTATATTTACTACTAAACATATCTAAATGAGAGAAATTATCAATGATTTTTTTTTTTGCAAATACAGTTATTTGTTAGTACTTATCAAGTTATAGTTTTCAACTTGCTTCATAAAACATTGGCAGCTACTCTAATTCACTAAGTCTAAATCTTCGCTAGTATGTTTATGGTCTAGTTTGTACAGCTCTAAATATGTGTGGTTTTCCATATAGTTAACTCCTAGTTAAGCACAAGCTGAAACAGTCTCATATCAAGGGAAAAATGTAAAAGTTTTTGTATACATGTATTGTTATTTATATTTTCATTTGGATTGCTTAAACCAAGTTTTCACTTTGACTCCTTTTAAATGTGATGTATTATTTGAAAACGGAAAAAAATATCTCACTTACTTTCGAAATAAAATTTTTACAAACAAGAATAAAAAGTAACGCATTATGTATTTTAACAAATTTTCGTGAGGCAACGCTAAATCATACTGCAATTCAGTATACAAACCTTGGAAATAATTGTTTATATGTAAATTTATTTTTGAATACTTTTTAATAATTATTTTTCGAGTACAAGTCAACTACTGTCGTAATTTTAATTGATATTATAAATCTGGGAAAACCACTAAAAATTTGAAGCGCTTGAGATGATCAAGAATTAAGAATTCTATCTAAGAAGTGTTCAGTGACACAATGATGCCAACAATATCTCTGAAGATCTTCCGTACTAATTCATTGAACCAATGAAGACAGACTTTAGTGTGGATTTCCGATTTCAAAGACGCCAAATATCTCTGAAACAGAAACAGCTGACGGTAGTCACTGATAATAGCATGTCACCTCACCATTACAGAATGAAGTTGTGGGAGAGAATATAGATCGTCATCGTAGGTCAATGTACGCCTTTCCACGTATATGTTTTGAAGACAGGAAACAATAAATTCCGTAAACATGATACAATCTGCCACGTGCGTTAGAAAAAAAAAGTATTGTTGACCACATGTTATTTTTACTTGCCATCAGCAGTTTTGACACATTAGCTCTGTACAATCAAGGTGAAGTGAAATTTATATTAAACAAAACTCTTGAGATGACCAGTGAACTTGGACCCATGATCAATGAGACTGCATACTCTGCAGCTGATATAAATGAATTTAAGCAGGTGAACTAGTATTTATTTCTAAGTACTGGTCTGGCAAACATCAATGTCACTGGATACGCCTAAGATGAGGTAAAGGTAGTACGTAACATCGTCCTATAAGATTACATCTAATATTGCCTTTCCTCACCAGCAGTGTAGTAATGGCGGTTCTATTGCAGGAGCCTAGGAGCGGGATCGGGGGATCTGTTCAGCATGTGTCTCGTAATTATTTGTGTACGGTCTACCCACCATCTTGGTTAATGTCCGATGTCTTGATACCTAGCTACCCTCATTGGCTCCACCTTCTATCTTGTTTTTTTTTTTTAATTAGTTTTATTGTTGTCCTCTAGGTAGGGCTGCCAGTAGTTACTGATCGTCTCCTAGATGTCGTTGATTATTAAGACTTTGGTGCTGAGTCTTTCCACCAGAAGAGCTAGTAGCTATACCAGTCGTATTGGTTCTAGTGT
>PNEQ01078120.1:0-43759 GCA_003012365.1 Medauroidea extradentata | reverse complement strand
GCGACACAACTATAGTTCTTGTTCGTCGTGCCAACCACACAACATAGCATGGCGACTCCGGTCTCGGCGTCGTGTAGAGAACTCTTCGTGTAGAAACTAAATATTAACGATGAAATAAGCCTTCGAATCTCGAATTTTGAGACTGTATTTTTCTCAAAGAATGGGAGACTAAATGACTTAGAAGAAAAAGGCTTTGAACATCGCTTTGCGTTGTTAGACTCTTCTATTACATAGCAAATGCTAGGAAGTACCAACTACTATTATTAAAATAAGAGGGGTGGCGCCCTTTACCTGCATCAAACTTTTGTAGCTTGAATATCGGATATTTATGTGACTTATGTAACAGCCTAGAACATAGGCAATCCTACGTACATGTGTGTTTTGTTGCCTCAGCGCATAGGTGACGGTGAACATTCAACAAAATGCTTGGGTTTTGCACGAAAACTACAGGTCCTAGACAGTTGCAACAAGAGCATAATTTTTGTTACATAGTCACATAGCTCGGTTTACATAGTACCGCTTACGTCGTTTCGGATTATCGTCTATAATGTTTGAATGTATATTATTTTCAATTTAAGTAGCCGCTGATTCAGAATAACGTCATCAATCTATTCTTGTGTGATCATGTTAACCCATTCATGCGCGAAGAGTTAATATTATAAAGTTCCAGGAAGGCAGTGGGCGAGGCTGGTCTGACGCAATTTAAGTCGTTTCGATTTGCGTCGCTGTTTTCAGTAACCTAACACCAACGTAAATCGAGAACTTAGTACATGTTTGTTGACAACAGTTAATACAGTACTAGGTTTTTTGTTTGCAGTTTTGTTTTATTGCAACTCTACACAACATCCGTGCTTAATGTCGTACGCGCATAGGAACAGCCCAGTTTGTGAGTTGTACGGACAAAGAGGTGACCAGTTAGTTGGAACATGTAGAGTGCGATACGAGAAGCGGTAGTCCTTCACCAGAGTATCGTGTTGCCGTGTGTATCGGCAGATATGTGATGTAATTGGTGCTCGGACAAGGGAGTGTCACCGCTACCAACTCGTCGGTCACCTTCAACATCTACGTAGTATCCACGAGCAACACAAGCGACTTACGTCGACGGAGAAGAGGGACTGGCATTTTATAACCTATAAATATGTTGCTACACAGGTGGATTTAAGGCCATGATCCAAAATTTTTACTGAGTTCATAATAATTTTTTCTTTCATGCCTAAACGAGAGCACATATTGAAAATCTACTACACAGTCTTGTCGAAAATTGTTTTTACTATGTAGTCTAATTATATAGGTATTTGGCTAATTAGTTAGAAATATTGTGCATTTTTACTTCAAAAAGTTAGTTAAAATAGTATGTACACTATTTTTTGACAAAACTGTGCAACAGCTATCGATAAATGCTCTCGTTCAGGATTTAAAAAACAAATATCGTTAAAGCAGTACAAATGACGGTTCATGGCCTTAATGGCGTTCAAGTACATAAAATGATAAGTTAATATTTTCATGAAATATTGCTAGTACTGTATACGGTACTTGTAAGTCAAGTTTTCTCTTGCGAAACAAGTTAAGCTCACATTGCTTTCTCATGACGGTACGCAACGTTTAAACTTGAAAGATACGCTGCCGTGCAAATAGTGAAGTCTGATTTATGCACTTAAGATAAATAATTCACAGTGAAATTACATGCCATGGGCTACGTAACCTAATATTTATGAACCCACAGCGTAGTAATTGAAACCTTACAAAAATTGTAAATATACAGGAAAAACGCTGCCAATTAAAAAAGTTAAATACAAAAGTTGTTTATTGTGATTTATTCCAATGTTTGGTTACGTAGTCCATGGTATGATATTCCACTGTGAATTATTTCGTTTAAGTAAGTAAACTGATTTTCACTATTTGCATGGCAGGGTAACATGCAAATTTTGACTTAGACGCACCACCATGAGAAAGCTACATGAACAATAAAATTGTTTAGTTTGAGAGAACTGTACTCACAAAACTGATACTAATACATAAATATGTAGCACGTTTATATTAAACGCACTTGAACACATTTAAGGGCGTCACATGCCTGAATATGTTTTCCGCGTTAAGAGGATCAGATGTAAAGAATCAGTAAGAGCCACTCTTGAGGCGCGCGCCAGTGTACTATCGCCCCTATGGTCAAGGAAACTAAACTGGCCTGCAGTGTTTCCTTCAGATCGCTGGGACTATGGGATTATAGGCGGTGACCACGTAAACGCACCCAAGATTTTGACTTGGGGGGGGGGGTGGGCACAAGATCTAATAAATAACAAATTCTGCAAACTACAGACAATTACGAACCAACAGCAGGCTCACCCTTGCATAATAGCTTCAGGGGTTGTTACCCACGCAGGCCGTCAACTTAACTTAAAAAAATATGGATTTTGCATTAATGGAAAAATACATTTTAACTCTTTGATGCTGTGAATATCGTTCTACGTTGTTAATTATTGGCATTTTTCTACCATTTGCTTGAAGGTAAACAATAATAAATTATTTATTCAAATAAATTGCATAGAATGGAAGAAAGCTACACTGAACAATGCAATAGTTGGCACAGCGGTCAGAGCGCTCGCCTCTCATTATTACAATCCGTGTTGTATTCCCGGTGGGGTCAACCCGGATTTTCGCATCTAGCAATCGTGCCGGACGATGTCGTCGGTCGTGGGTTTTCTCGGGGATATCTCGGTTTCTCTGCACCTACATTCCGGCGCTGCTCCATGATTGCCTCAATTAACCTCTCATCAACGGTGGAAACCTCGCAACCAAGCGATGATGAAACTTTCTTTACTTTATTTCAACAATGCAAGAATGTGTTGGAAGCTATTGTTTATAACATGGAAGATAAAAGGTAGATGATAAGACTCTAACACTGAATGACAGACAACGCATAAGCCGACGGGTCTAGAAGCATTGAATTTTGAATACAAGTTCCTTATATAACATATGTAAGCACTAAGAAAGAGTTTTTGAAAAATCAGTACTTAGGAGATTACGTAAGGGACGATATTTCGAATTGTAGTTCGTAATTTTTTATGTTAAATATGGAAATTAGTTTCAAGGCTTCTGATTGTAAATAAAATTAATTTGTGTGAGTGTTTTTGGACATTCCTCCTCTAAGGGAATAATAAAATAAGGGAAGAAATTTTGTATGAGAAGAACGTAATTTTTAAAGTTAGAAACGTGACATTTAGTATTTAGGATTCTGAAGAAGTACGAATGCAAGTACTAGACAAAAAATACGTTTTCACCAACTTAAGGGTTGATTTATCAAAATGGAAATGTCACGGATCAAAAGAAACTGATTCAGAGGTAATTTTGTTGAAACACATTTTCCTAATAAAATTCCAACACTATGTATAGAAATGTCGGACGGTTCGTGAGGTGCTGCCGATGGAAAAACCCATCGGGTACACGGCTAGTATTAAAACTTTTATGGCAACTGTCTTTCAAGAATACCATAAAATATGCTATAGACAAAGAATGAACCTTCATGAATCGTAATCTATCTCCAACACAAAATAAATGAGTTGAACATACAAAATAGACGTAGTCTTGACGTAATGTCCCAGGCCATTAATCTGGCGCCGAACAAAGGAAATTGTGAAATAGCTAGAACGTACTGTACATACACGGTGTTTTTTGCTACTTTGAAACAATGAAAATTGTTGGATGTTCAGTTTGCCAGAAGAATACTTTGTAGAACTGTTAGTGGAAAAGTGAGACACAGCCAAATTTCTCCCCGTTGTTAATTTATAACTTTACGTCACCTGTTTAAATAAAATTTGAAATCTAACTTTAAAAAGCATTATAGATAAAAAATACATGTATGAAGCCGCAATAAAACATATTTACTAGCAATTAACTCGTGTTGGGACGGCATTAAAAGTGATAACGTGAACGGCCTATACAAACGTTTAACATATAAATGACACAGTTAAAAAAAATTGTTGCATTGCAAAAGATTATTCGTCTCGCAAGTGAGTTTCCAAGGATTTCCTTTAGAAAAGTACACATTTTCTAACGTGATCTGCACTAATTCCAATTTTATAATTTTATGTCGACAAATTAAAAGGAAATGGAAAATTTAACCCACGCAATTTCATTATCAATACACTAGCTGTACCGTTGTAGTTCTCTCTCTCTCTCTCTCTCTCTCTATATATATATATATATATATATATATATATATATATATATATATATATATATATAACATATACACACTCTCCCGGTTGTTGCACGCGAAAAACCTAGCAGATGTTGCCATTGTCCAACTGTTTTCCTCAGAGTAATTCCCCCCCCCCCTTCCCAACCAATTTCATTCCTTTACTGCTCCATTTCCACCTCACAACACTCTTCACTACCTCTAAAGTACTCGCCTGTCGGCTGAATGGTGTTATAAACGTGTTCGCAACATGTTTTCCTATTGAAAGAACACATGATTGAAAATATGTTCATATGTTTAAAAAAAATACGGCATAGTCACCAGAAAAATATATTTTCTAAAAATCTCACAACGGCTAAACACGGCTATTCAGGCTGCTCTAAGTCGGGAAAAAATATCGTCCTGATTCGTCAGATTCGTTTCACTTTACGTGATGTTGTCCACAAATAAAATTATGTGGTTACCGCTTATAGTTCGATAGAGAAAATTTATAGCTCCTCGCATAAAAGCGCTATTATTATTACTATTATAATAATTATTATTATTTAAGTGGAAGCACACGAAGCTTTGTTTATGAATTTATTTACGGAGGATCCAGGAAACTTTCATATGTTTACTAAGATCCTCTTCCTTTCTTCCCGCCAAACTTGGTATCTGTTTTTTATACTTTATTCTCTGGTGTAACTTTCTACTGATAAATTTTTTTCTCTGTATCTATTTAGATCCAAATTTTTTTTCTGGCTGGATTTGGGCTTTTTTCGTGTCTGCTATATTTGTTGTGTCCAAGGGAAAGTCTTCATTTTGTCAACTTTTCCAAGAATTTGGCGGGTTAGTTAGGTGTCCGGGAGTCTTTTGACAAATCCATGATATGTAAGCCTTCTTTTCATGAATTCTGCTGCAGTATTGGATAATTTTCCAGTGGATTCCCGTGATTGGAAGAGCACTAGTGTCAGTCATATTGTTTCCATTTTTATTGCAGCTAGTATAATAATGAACACACGATGGCTTCTCTTCAGAGAATTACGAGTCCATATCTACAATATTGGCCGGAAATATGCGCTCAGTTAGACATAGTGTAAGTGGGCATGGCATCACAGTATAACGAGGCGACACAACTTGACACAATGGTAAGAAATGGTAAAGGCATTGGTCATGTCGTATGTTAAAGAAGTTGATGACGTCTATGTACTTTATTTGTAAAGTTACAGTATTGTATAGCACTCATTTAATTTGCTAACTTATTTTAGGTTACGTGCTGTAAGGTGTATTTAAAATTTTAAAAAATTAACATTTTTTAAAATAAAGCTGTTTATACCACATTTTTTTACGTCAACTACGGAAAGAAAATTACTAAAATTAATGTCCTTTTTAATATTGTAATTAAGGAGCTGTATACTAGTAACGTCTTGCAGAATACAGACCTAAACTTAAAATGATTTTCCCGCAAACGTTGTAAAATAACTAAAAATAAATAATAATTTGTCAGTAAAATTAAGTATATTGTTATCGTACATCGTTTCACTGAAGAAAACTACCGATAGGTCAAATCAGTAATACATGTGAGTACCTCTAGACACATTAAGTAAAGTTTATACCTCCCTTTTCTACCCCTCATTTATTATGATATAGCTTAAAACATGTGTTCAATACTGGACGTTCTGGAAGCCTGCAATACCTAAAGTTGTCACAAGTAGGCCTACCTTACCCATTTTGCTGTCAGGTCACATAAATTCATGCAGGTAACCACTCTACAAGGCACCAGCTGCAGTTTAACACGTGTTCTGTTTTTCATGGACCAATGATCCTTTAAGGAACATCCCAGTATTCGTCTGGAGAGATTTCGGGAAACAGCTGAGAACTGAAATCATGATGGCCGGGGCCGGGTATCTAACCCGGGTTATTCTGAATGCGAGTACTACTTGTATAACCGTTGTGCCAACTCGCTTGGTGTTTGCAGTTACACGGCATGATATATTTTAAGACGAGTCGATAGCAAGACTTCGACTGCGACTGCAAAATCGACGTCTACCGCGTATATCGGTTTATTCGTAAGTAACTGTTTTGTGAATACAAAAAAAAACCTATAGATGCCTTATTTGACTTTAGTCCTACTGATTGTCTCTATAGCTGTTTATAGTTAAGGGCCTCCCTACCTGCGCTTAAAATGCGTTGCAGCGAGTTACGGCAATTTTTTTGACGAAACTGTTTAACGCGCATTGTATTTGTATATCTACGAAAAGAACACACACTTCAAACTATGTCGCTACAGTTTTAAAAACTTGGCACGTTTATTATAAACATCGTTTTCTTCTGGCCACTCAAAATTACCAAAAATGCGTCTTCCAGACTGTCGTATCTGTTAGAAAAACACAACTATAGAAACAAGCGTTAGACTTTGAACTATGTAAGCCATAAATAAAATAATGTGGTCACATCTTAAAGTCCAATAGGAAATAAGCACTGCACGCCAGCTGAGGGGCTTGCGCGGAGAGGCGATAGGGCCTAATGCATTATGTATGTCGGTGAGCGGCAACCTTACCGTTCCTGCCTCACACACACAAACTCACCCTATCTAGGCAGGCCCCTTAATAATGGTTGTAAATGACAGTTTTAGGGCTTCGGCGTTCTGTGTGTTTTAGGTAAAGATACGTGACACCTCCTAGTATCTGTAGTTTAGTTCTTTACCTTTAGACACACGCAATAATATCAGATTGTTGCAGATCTAACTTGCGTGCTATTGGACTACAACGAGCACGTTCGTGACTTTGGAGCGCGCAGGATATAAGGGCTAGTCTTGCTTGCTGACCACTTGCCTCATAGCCTCTAAGTGCAAGGTGGCGTCTGTCTTACCCTCCAACACTTATCTTAAGAGCCATGTGTACCGGATGTAACTTTCGGCACCACGGTAATTTTCCGCGTTGGATGCGCCGAGACAGGAGGACGATAAGGCTCAGATTGTTACACTGACGGTAACCGCCTCACTTCCATTCGCGACGCGCCAACCTGAAGTGCAGTGATTTCGGTTTGCTGTTCTTTACTTTGGGACTTCAAGCGGAGTCGCTGTGACCGATGGGTCAGACCTCTCGCCTTCCACCAAGGCGATCCGGGTTTGATTCCCGGCGTGTCGGTCCCCGAATTTTCGCATGTTGGAATCGTGCCGGACGACGCCGCTGGTCGGCGGATTTTCTCGGGGGTCTTGGAGGGCCCCAGAACTATGTTTTTTTTTATAAGCGTGCTGCATTTCTAAAACGACAGAAGCATAGACTCAAGTGCGTGTTCTTGTCGTAGATAAATATTTTGGGAATATGTTGAGTTGTTTCGCGTAGAAAACAATGAACGCGGTTTGCAACAACACCGTCCACGCGTCAGGTACATGGCCTACAGGTCGTGTGTTTGTGTGAGGCACGGCGCCAAGGGCGATGTTGACCAGCTCCTGTGGCGCGGTATCGCCTCTACCGCAAGACACTGAGACGGCGTGCAGTGGTATCGTAGAACACTCGCCTGACTGACACTTTCAGTGGTGAACCCGTAATTTTGTTGGTGGAAAGTTTTAAGCAAAGTACATTGCATGTTTCTAGAGTAGTTTCATACGAATCCCGTGAGTAGTTTTTCAGACATAACATGTTTAAAAAAAAAAACTGTTTTTTTAGCCATTCTGAGGGACTCCGAAATGATTTTTATAATTGACGTAGTGTTTTGAAAGTACATTTCCGTCATTGTTTGAAGGGTGTTTCCTCATCGTACGTTGACACTATGGGCAAATGTGGGATAGTATCGTAAAGGAAAACGTATTTACGAACACACTGCAACGAATTTTAACCACTTGGTAGACAGGGAAGAATGAGGAATCTCTAATTCAACTCACTTATCCTTCCTTATGGCCCCGAACTCCTGTTCCTACTTTTTTTTTTTTTTCGATTTTATTTTTTTACGCCAAAACGAGAGCAGTGTTTAGGTATTATTTTCTTTTTTTTTTTTAATTATCTCTATGTTGGCTGATTTTTCAAGGCAATAAATACTACGGTTTTACCTAATAATGAAAGTAACGAAATTATGATTAATTAGCTTTTTAGTCGGACCCGTCTAATTTCTTGCCTTGCAAAAATTAGGTATCACGGCAAAAGCGATTTTAAACAAAATGCCAAAAAAATTTTTTATACCTGCTCTCGTTTCAGCTTAAAAAAATAATCATCGCAATAACAGTCGGAACAAGAGAGCATGGTATTAAGGGCGCCGCCTTATCTGCACGTGAGAGGCTCAGAAGTGACGGAGCTATACGGGCGAGCTTGAAGAACACGTCAAATGCCGCGTCGCCTCAACAAGCCAAGCGCTGAACTAGCGCGCAAGCTTCCCGCCGAACTGTTTTTACTATGGGACACTAAGCAGTGACCATACCATTTTATTGGTGGAAAGTCTGCAACTAAGTTCAGTGCAGGTCGCAGTCTGAGTTTCACGTACATCCGGTTAGTACTTTTTGGAGTACGGCAGTCTGAAAACACAGTTTTTACAGCTATTTTGGAGGGCTTAGAAACAGTGTTTTTAATGAGCGTGGTGTCTTAACAATGAGGTTCCGGCCTTGTCTGAAGTTCGTTTCCTTTTCGTACGTTGGCATAAAGGGTACACGTGGAATATATTCGTAGAAAAAAACCTGTTTACGAACACACTGCAACGCATTTGAAGCGTGGGGTAGGCGGCGCCCTTAATCCCAGTCAGTAGATGACTGTACAGTACTTGAGATGCGTAGAGAGTTGTACTGGTAGCGCAGGGACGTGATCTCCTCGGCTACCGACGACGACAACGACGCGGGATCCAAGGACATACGTGTGTCATCTGTCGCAATGGCCGTGCCGACATACCTGTGCGTATCTTCTGTAGTTTTCCCTCCGCCAAGGTGACTTGCTAGGATCGCCAGCTGCCTGATGTAGGCTCTACAAACGTTCATTCTACAGTACATATATAATAAATATAATCGTATTTATAATGGACAAGTTTGGCAAGGGACGAGTTCTGCAGCTAGTAGCGTTGCTGTCGGTATGGGGTGGCCGTGTGTTAGTGTGAGTGAGAGATGGAGCCAAGGATCATGTTGGCTCATCTGGTGCAGTATCGCCTCTATCGCAAGACACTGAAACCGCGTGCAGTGGTATCGTAGAACACTCGCCTGACTGACACTTTCAGTGGTGATTACATATTTTAATGGTGGAAACTTTTAAGTAAAGTCCAATAAACCTCTCTATTGTAGTTTCACACGAATCCCTTCAGTAGTTGTTTGGATATAGTAGATTGAAGAAGCCGTTTTTAGCCATTTTGAGGTGCTCTGAAATTGTCTTTCTATTTAACGTGATGTTTCAAAACTACTATTCCGAGGTTGTTTGAAGTGTTCGTTCTTTTCGTAAATCCACACATTAGAAACACGTTTAGTAGTTCCATAGATAAAAGCGTTCTGCTAGCACGCTGCAACGCTGGCTACAAGGCAGGCGGGCGCCTTAAGGCCACGGTCTTTAGTTTTCACTGGTTTTGCGATAATTATTTTTTAAAGCTTAAACGAGAGAAGATATCAAAAATAAGTCTGGCTGTTTTATTGAAAATGTTTTTTTTTTTCAAGGCAAGGAACTTTACGGTTTCGACTAAAAAGTCAACTAACCAGAATTTCGTTAATTACATAATTAGCTCAGCCAACTTAGAGAAGACGATTTTAAATAAAACTGCCAGACAGATTTTTGATATATGCTCTCGTTTAGACGTAAAAAAATTAACATCGCTCAAAAAGTGGAAACAAGTAAGCATGGCGTTAATGCTGGCGCTTGTAAGAGACAACTTCATCCCTCAGCAATGTTCAGCTTTACACCCGAAGTTGTCTCCATAACCGCCAACATGAAGTAATCTACTAGCAAGGACTGCAGTTGGCGCAGTGGTTAGAGGACTCGCCTCCCACCAAGGTGATCGCGGTTCTATCCTCGGCGGGGCGGACCCCGGATTTGCGCTTGTGGGAGTCGTGACGGACGATGCCGCTGCTACGTGGACCTTCCCACTCCCCACCCCCCCTCTCACACCCGCGCCCCTTCGTTGTAGGACCACACTCCATTTTGACCTCCGAGGTAAGCAGACATGTCTACGAGCGCCTGTAGTAACTCGGCCTGGATGCGATACACTGGTCATCGTGTACATCCCTTATACGATATTTATTTAACTATTCCTTTTGTACTCTCTCTTGTGCCCACAAAATCACGACTTCATTAACAATTCACCAGAAGCGCTTACACTAGCATAGTATTTGGTTCGGTAGGTAAGCATAATTGTGATAAATTTAGGAGTTTAAACCTAAACAAGCCAATCTCAACAACGTTGTTCAATACTGCACGTCGTATTAGAAAATAGTGTCAACCTAACTACCACGCGTTTTTTTTTTTTTTAAATAAAAGTGAGAATTTTCGTTGTATCATATTTGCTTATGGGTTGACGCCAACTCCACGGTCACTTATGGTCGGCGTATGGCGTGTCAGTGTCCATAGTGGCAGAAGAATACGTTGTTGGTTGAAACGAACTTACGGGTGATTTATCTTGACGCCTTGTAACGCACAAAGGTTATTATGTAAAGCTGTTATCTGTGAAGCATTACGTGCTCGCACATAGAATGTGTTAGTAGCGTGATGACGGCGTGACGAAGTGAACTAAGACGATAGCCTAATTGAGTGTTCCAAGTTTGGTAGCAGCGGAGAGGCTGCTTCGGCAAACAACGCGGTCGCGATAAGATTCCCTCCTGAGACTCTGCTTGCTCGTGTAGCTAGTCTCGCGTCAGCTGCGTAGTAGCTGAACTGAATGTACTTCTAGCATTCACTGACTGTGTGTCTTACTGTATAAATACATACATCCAGAAACACTGAAATATGAACTATTTCCAGGTCTTCACGTTTAGTTCCTACCCGATACTATTGAAAATAAAACTGTACTCTAAAAAATATGGTTATTTTACTCACCGTATGGGAATATTCCTCAACCTAATGCAGGAAACCTGGTTTCCGGACATGTGTGGAACTTTCCACACGGTTGTGTACTCCCACACAAACAACTCGGAAATTTAGATTGCGCGTTATGAAAAATTGCCATAGTGGGGACCTGCGCCAATATGTAAGAAAAATGTAAATTACCTGTTGCGATACCTTCCTTTACATTTGTGGAGTATTTTTCCTTTACACGAATAGGTACTAAGCTTCTATTACATGTAGAGTAAATTTACCTCACATAGTGAAAATGTAACTAATGCTACGTATCTAGGACGAATATAATTATAATTTAAAAAAAAATCTTGACGAAATATTATTTATTAGATAGATTGACATCGTCAGAGGGATTTTTAAAAATTACATGGCAGTAGAAAAGCCCCTGACTGGGAATGAAACTTTTCACGTGTTATGTTATCATTTTTTGTATGCGCTTCAAGAGAGCGCGGTACAGCAACTAAATTTGAAAAAGTTTACTGAATTTGGGAAGAATTTATAAAGCAATACTGAAAAATAATAATAAATTGCAATTTAGCAATTTTTAACAACAAAATTTAAGTATGTTTTAAATTAAACAGATTAAGATTAGTAGGTAATAATATAATTATGTTCCATTTATTCAGATTTGTAATATCTAATTGTTGGTTTCATAGATATTAATTTTAAAATTTGTTAATGAATTATAATTCAGCCGACGAATGTTGGAGACAGAAATAGTTTTTATGACTGGACACCAGAGGAACAAAACTAATTAATTATTTAGAAGAGATTTGGAGTGGAAAAATATAAATCTGCTGGCGAGAGGACAGAGTTGATGACCTCAGCTGTGAATTGAATTAAAACCTTTGCAAATAATAACTGAACTAGAATTCCGTTACCAAATAAATGTTTTATATTGTAACTGTAAATATTTTAAAATTGGAATGCAATTTAAATAAATGATAGAGATAAACATCATATGAGTAGGGTAACCGAACGCCAATTTATCGCAACCTGAATCAAAAAGTCGGCAGGCAATATGCGTAACCCGAAGAATTACTTGAAATGAGACCCTACGATGGAGAGATTGTGAGAGATGTTAGTCAACGCTTAACAGCGAGGTCTTCAGCGCTGGCGAGGGCTGACATGAGGTGAGAATGGAGCAGCGCCGGATTGAAAAGGCAAGGGAAACAGGAGATCCCCCAGAAAACTCGTCAACGAAGGGCATCGTCCGGCACTTACCACATGCGAAAATCCGGGGATCGACTCCGCTGGGAATCGAACCCGGATCGCCTAAGTGGAAGGCGAGTGATCTGACCAATCGGCCGCCGCGGCCCCAAATAAACGATACTGAGGCCATCGCAAAAAAAAAAGTTTGTTATTGTCTCGGAGATGAGTTGTCTTTGGCCGGCTGGTTATTAGGTGCGATTTCATAAAGAAGCCTACATTTTTATAGAAATTTAGGAGGAACTATTCTGACGTAAACATCGGATGTGGCAGTGGAGGGTTGTGGATGACCTGAAAATACTAGGAACACGTGGATGAAACCATAATACTTACTACGCGTTGTGGGTAAATTATAGTGTCCACAAGAAAAACATCGCTTCGGTACAATACTATATAAAAAATCGATGTGTGTAAGTATGTTCCCTATGGATTCTAAACGGCAGGAGTGATTTTGATGAAATTTCCTGGCAACATCCAGTTTAGCCCAGAGGATGGTCTTGTTAAGTTTGGTAGCGATCAGATAAACAGAACATTTTTTATGGCTTTCGTCAGTTTTGTGTCATATTTTCCTACAAATTAATCAATAATATTAATAATAATTAATTGTGAATAAATGAATTAAGTTGTATCAAGACATGGAAGTGTGCGGCATGTCAATGTATAGCACAGTACGACATACCCACAGCAGCTCGTTGCGGGAAGAAATTTCGGTCAGGGAGCAAATTCGGAGATTGTGTGTATTTTAAATATACATGACTGAGGCTAACGTCATGTTTACAGTGGACTGGAGAGAGGGGCCCCTGGGAGGACAGCGTGGCCGGATATAGTTGAAGCATGCATCATGCCTACCTCCGCCTGGCCTCGATGATGCTGTGGTAGCTCTCCAAGGTGCGGTGAAGACACGCTGACCACACCTGGACCTCAGCCTCTGACGCACATTCCTGTCCTCCCCTCCCCCATACACAATCCCTCCTTCCTCGTTTATCTGCGCAGCTATCCCTGCCATTTCCGACCACCTCCGCCATCTTCAGGCCGCCTCTCTAGGTCACGCCATTCCCCACCATTACTATAGCTCAGGCTGGTTACTGTTACTCTCGCTGTGCGCACTCAATAAAGTTCTCTTCTCGGCTGTAGGCGCATCAGTGCACATTTGTCGTCAAACGTTCGGT
Source organism: Medauroidea extradentata (assembly GCA_003012365.1). Lineage (NCBI taxonomy): Eukaryota > Metazoa > Arthropoda > Insecta > Phasmatodea > Phasmatidae > Medauroidea > Medauroidea extradentata. The sequence continues at coordinate 30,191 of PNEQ01078120.1, read as the reverse complement.
AGATCTCGCATATCAACTGCACGAGGTTAGGTGAGAAATCACATACGCGTCAACTGTATTTAAATATGTGCCGAAGTATGTATTATAATATCGAATATTATTTCGAGGCATAGGTAGTTTTTATATTTACCAATCATACACGGGGAATACGCATTTAAAATATTTAAACGTTGAACTTAAACGTTCATTGAGAATTACATACATGTTACTGAACGATATTATTTTCTTTACTATTGGTTTAATTTCGTCAGTTGTAAACATGAACATCCTGTGTAACGGAACAATATTCTGCAGCTTTACATGTGAACGCATTGGTTCAGGTAACGGAACTCGGCATTTAAGATATGGACGTTGGAGTCATATATATATATATATATATATATATATATATATACATATACAAGATTTTGGAATCTCTGTGCATACAACACCAAACGTAGTTTGGACCAGGGGCGTATCCAGAGAGGGGGGCATAAGTGCCATAGCCTCTCTCGAGACTGCTCCAAAAAATTATTTTTTTCCTAAAGCTTAGTAAAAGACAACGCAATCATTTGTCGCGTCAATGTGTAAGTAGAAACTTAAATGTTTAATTAAATAAATTTTCTATAAATACAAAGGCTTTCACTTTTAAGGAATTATATAGAATTATTTACGGTAAAGTATTACTTGTTATCTGATTATTGTGTATAATGTGTGATGTACAACGCCTACGCCCCAGTGAAGCGCGATCACGAATGTAGGACAAGTTGCATAGTACGCAGGCGCGAGACAATATTCAGCTACTTTGTAACTCCATAGATGACCTACTTTTACCTCTACGTGCAATCCACTCGACTGGCGTGCAGTGTTTCACTATTATCCTGTGTTCTGTGAGACTATAAGGCTTCTGCCTACCTCAGAGCTCTGACGAGAGTTAAGTATATTGGTTTACTTGTTACAAGCTCAATACCTATCGAACCTACTTACATGATATTGCAAGATTGCATACCAATAGTTTGGAGAAACAATTCTCACACGAAGAGGAACACAAAATGTTATATGGACATCTGAAGTCCCACAGTTTCTGTGCTACAGCTCACAGTATATGATGTATTAGTGCATGGCGCACGGGTTAGAATGTGCTACTGTGGGACGTCATTGTAGCTGTTACCACATACACGAAGTATTTAATGGACGACTTGAAGTACACGCCCCCTGACGTCACCGCAGGGGAAAAGTACTGTGGGAAACAAAGCTTGTTTACAAACATGCGGATTTGTTAGTTGGTAATTGCAGAAAGCAAAAATGTTGAGCATTTATAGATTTGCACACAAGGGTAAAACATATTACTTTCAATTTCATGATTAAGATACGAGAATACACAAGATTAACGTTTACCTGAAAAAGCGGCAAATTCCAAACAAATAATCAATATTCTTGACGTACGTTTCATCCGGGACATGTGAAGCCAAACAGCTAAATGAAGGTTATGTTCGGCTGCGGTATCCATGGAGATAGGAATAATGTATCTCACACCTGACTGAAGCTCCGCCTCTTTTCAAGTCGTCCATTGGACGGTAGGCGTGGTTCGATGTAACGTCTGCAGTGACATGATCCAGTCAGAGCGCAGTGCAGTGCAAATCATGAGACCTGCCATACAGCAGCGGTGTGTTTTCTGTCCTGTGTTCATGAAACAATTTTTATTTCCCCCAAAAGTAGTGATGTTCATTTATGCAACATTCTGCATACACCACTACTGACCTTTTCCTTTATCTCGATGCGGGTAAAATTGCAATAGGAACTTGATGGCTTTTTTTTTTTTTTTTTTTCAGTACGAACAAATTAAATTAGCAGGTAAGTATTTCATGGGAAAAAATTTTGAAAACTCACGCCTACATTTTTTTCATCTCTTCCTAAAGCAGAAAATTGTTGATGCTCGAAAGCGGTGTCATGAATGGTAAATGAGCCCTGCCAAATTTTATTTAAATAAAACCCTAACCTTGTACGGCATTCTGGACAAGCGTCTTTTAAAGCCAGTTTGAAGGGCCCATAAAATATGATTCTTAAAAGCGTGCTGAGTTTTAAAACTTTTAATGGGCACTGTTAGATTGTGTGCTGTTATCATAGATACACAAATGTAAATTCGTCAAGAAAGGGATGGTCGTAAATAGCTTCAACACAATTCAAATGCCCGACCGCTTGGCAGGGACTGATCCCTCGTTAAGGGCGCGACTCTTCCAGTCGTATAAATGAAAATGACGTACAAGAAAGCAACTTTGAATCGTGGAATAGCCAAGCTGTAAGGCGTGAGTGTTTGTGTTCGCTCGCTGAGAATGTGTCGTGTCGACGTCGTGTGTTGTGTGGTGCGTGAAGACGCCCACGCCACCCAGCTGTGCGGGCAATCCTCCAGACGTCGAAGGTGACCCTAGCCCGCTTCGAGCAAGGTCACGGCTGTCCTATCTCCCCTCCTCCCTCCCTCTCCAACAACCTTCTCTCTCAAGACTTGTCCGACCGTCACGTCTACTGCGTCGTGGAATATCTAAATAAACGCAGAAAACGTCAATTGATTTCTACGATTTTTTTCGAAGCCAATATGGATAAAATACTCAATGACAATCCTAGATAATGGTATTTGCCAACTTTAAGAGTAAATATTTATCCAGAATTACTAAGTCGTTACGCGTGATCTCTTGCGCCGCTGTTAAATGCACGAGGTTCCGGCGTCAGATATTGTGCCTCAGAAGTTCGTAATACTGGAAACAATTTAGTTTAAAACGTTGGCTAAACCTATTGTCTAGGACTGCTATTATTTAACTCTCGCAAATTGGCTTCAAGAATCCTACAGTTATAGATTAATGCTTTTAGCGTTGGATTATATACCACGCCCTCTTAACTATTCTCTTCTTCATACTTTATTAAAATTTATAGCGACAGTGTGAAAACATTTCAGCCTGTTCAGGGCCCAGATCAAATGTCGCTGCCATCACCGACGTAACGCAGCACAAGTGCACATCAAGTAAAACTGCTCTTCACTTGAACCTCTAGTTACAGTTAGAACTGAATACACGTCCACGTATTTTAGCTGCGCGTACGCGAATAAAGTAAATACACTCGTGCCGAAGTATTTGATAGGCGCACATTTCCAACCATCTAATCACTTATTGCACTTGTGTGCGCGCGTATTTAATTCATTATAGCGCAGTCAGATGCAACGCAGATGCACATTTTGTGGTGTACTCATTAAAAACTATATGAGTCTCTCAGAACACGAATGTTGTATGACCATAGACACTCTTCGCTGAGTATGCATTTAACATTTTAGCATGAATTTAGTTAACAAACGTATGCGTACATGCATACAACTGTTATTTGTGATTTATGAGACAGAGAAATAAAAGGTTGACTTGCAAACATTTTTAAAACAAGAATATAACTTTTTGAACTTTTCGTAACTTGTATTGTCAAGGCCTCATAGCCAAGCCACCGAGAAGTGTGCGTACAGAACGTCTTCCGACAGATGTTCACTAGGAAATTGCTCATCGCGTGTGTTGTGTGCTTATGAATACCACCCCATGAATAGTACACCTACTTGGAGTCCTTTAATAACCTACAAAACTGTATATCTCGCGGGTATAAATTATGAAAATGACTTTTTCGTACATTTTACCCCATGAACAATTCTGAGCTGAGTCTCAAAAAAGATGCAGGGACGTACACATTTATCTCTAAGGTGCCTCTTCATATGCGTTTTAAATACACTGCAGCGAGTTACGGCTATTTTTTGTTTCACGAAACTAGTATTTAACGCACATTATACTTGAATATTTTCACACACACTTCAAACTATGTCGCTAGAGTTTTCAAAATTTGGTACGTTCAATAGAAACGTTATTTTTGAGCCCCTCAATATGACCAAAAATGACTTTCCCAGACTGCCGTATCTGGAGAAATAAGAACTGAATTCGAAAAACACATTTAAAACGAGCGCTTTGCTGCCCAGAAAAAAAATTGGCCCACCGCTTAAAGTCGCTCAGGAAGAAGGATAATAATGGTAAAGCACTGCAGGCCAACTGGGTGGCTTGGGCAGAGAGGCGACAATACATTACATACGCCAGTCAGCGGCACCTTTACTACTGCTTCGATTTTCTGCCTCACACACACAAACGCAGCATATCTCAGGAGGGTCCTCAACTAGCAGTCCGCTCGCGGCTTGCACGCGTACAACATTCCTAGTTGCTAATATAAATTTTATTGAAAGATCTTTTTCTGCACGATATTAGTTGTTCGGCCATCAGATGTTAGGATATCCAGCCTGTTAGTTGAGCTTACACTGTAGCAGACCGTGCACAGCTGTCCTTGTGTGAAGCCGTCCTGATTCAACTCAAGTATAGTCCTGCCACTAGCGACTGTTCCTGGCCTTTTTTTGTAGTAATAGTAAAACAGACTTTGAGGGGGACGGTAATCGGATGGTATAATTACTATGCGTGGTATGAAAAGTGTTTTACCCAAGCACAATCAGTGATGACTGTGACGTCAGTTACATTTTTTAAAAATATTTACCTTTTTCTTACTGCCGTAAGAGAGTTTTGACGGAATAAAGTTACTGGTGTCCCAACACTGAGGTACATCTTGTGAGGTGTTATACCTCACATCAATCAATGTTTACATATGTGTACATACGTATCTACAGTACTTCCACTCCTTAGAACGACTGTATCGGAATGTCGTTCATCAGCCTTGTCGTTCTTAGGGGTCAGAATGCCACGTTTGCACAGTGATACACTGACAGACTGAAATATGAAGCCACAGCCTAAACCGCTGGACCTATGAGCGGGAAATATTTTGTGTGTGTTCCTCTTAGGGTGTAAGCGAGCCCTAATAAAACTTTCGATCCCTTAGCGAGTGAAAAGGGGAGATAAAACACCATAAAATTGCGCTCTTAAGAGGGCGTGGTACATAATTCAACGCTAAAAGCATTAATCTATAACTGTAACATTCTTGAAGCCAATTTGCGAAAGTTAAACAATAGCAATCCTAGACAATAGTTTTAGCCTACATTTTAAATAAAAATGTCTACAGTGTTACGAACTTCTGAGGCACAATCTCTGACGCCGGAACATCGTGCATTTAACTGCGGCGCAAGAGAGCACGCGTAACGAATTAGTAATTCTGGATAAATATTTACTCATAAAGTTGGCAAATACCATTATCTATAGGGTTTTCATTGAGTAATTTATCCGTATTGGCTTCGAAAAAAACGTAGAAATCAATTGAGGTTTTCAGCGTTTATTTATCTACCACGCGCTCTTAAATGACCTCGGTGTTGAGACTTTAAAGCGCTTCTCTTGCGAACACGCTACTTGCGAGGGTGAGTATGGAGAGAGAGAGAGAGAGAGAGAGAGAGAGAGACAGAGAGAGAGAGAGTGCGTACTTGGGAAGAGTGCGTACTTGGCCTGGATTCCAGCAAGCCGGAAGAAAGAGGCGACTCAGTCAAGGCGCATCCTAGGAATTACTCACAGCTCATCGCCGCAAAGAGAAAATAAGTATGTACTTCATCGCTGCCAACGTTAGCGCACATACATTTTGCTTCCTCGCGTTACCAAGCTGTATACCCTTTGACGTCGCCGAGATTCTTGAATAAGCATTCAAGTGTGATCTTTCTCATGCTCAGATCAGTGCATTTTAAGATAAATTTTTAGGTGTAGTACAAAATGTAGTTTATTGACTATATGCTTTAAGAGCCCATGTCTCTTGTAGAGTTGAATTTCTCTTAATTCCTTCCTGATTAAAAATCTGGCAAGAATAAACCGAAAATATTTCAAAAGGGACTCAGCTAGCTACTTTGCCTTTCACTGAGTACATTGTATTCGAAAAAACAAAGCGTAAATTTGGAATAATGAAGCTAATTTAAATTTCAACACAAAAATTTTCACTCACCTAATAAATAACACTAATTTACTCCCAGTACCGATTACATCGAATAATACGCTACTAATAGTAAATTTACGTTTCTATAAAGAAATATTGTCGGTTATTCGTTACATACTTCGTTTATTAAACAATAACGAATATTATTAACGAAATAGGTGACACAGCATCTTAAATTTTTTATTTTTAGGTCGATGAATAACACCCATACACGCGTGTATGTGTGTATTATGAAGAACACGAACTCTTTTATCAATTTTGTGCACATTTACTTAGGAAGAATTGGGAAAATATAAATCTTGTAGCCGCGATGAATAGTTTGACGATGTCTTCGATTTGAGTTTTACGTGATTACAAGAATACAAATGCGCTTATTCCGCGTTTTCGGAAAATCATAGCAACATTCACCGATGATGACGTCATGTTCTATGCCAATTGACAAAGATAGACTGACTTCCCGAACACGTTAGCTGTTTAAAATTCTTCGCGTTCTTTTGAAATTCGAATAAGAAATTGCTGCCGACGAAAATTCTTTGCTTTGTATTGATCTAGCTTACTTATTACCACTGAAAAAAGTTAATTGATCACAGCAAAATATTTTGTCATTACGAACCTTACTAAATTTTTGTGGTGACCACAAAAACTTTTTGCTGCAGCACATAAGTTTTACAGTGGCTACAAAACATTTGTAACCACTACATACAATTTTGGTGAAGTCTATATTGACAAAATAGTTTTAGCCGCCACAAAACTGTTTTTTCCCTTGTGTTTCCATTACGAATAATATTAACGCAATCAATCACCTCGTAAATTCTGAAGTGTGCTGCTAGATGAGGCTGAATCACGTGCTTTTGAGTGTATAATTACTTTAGGCTGCGTTCATTACGTCATAGATTGATTTTCAGCAAATACAGACTATATCTATCGAAATGTCCGCCCTGTTAAACCACAGAATATTTAGGAAAACAGAAGTGAAACAGCTGGTAGGACGGCACTCTGTGAGACACGTCAGCAAAATGGCTTCCCTGGCCAGCAATATGGCGGAAACGCCTACTGCCAATTAGCGCAAGGTGGCTGCCCTGCTAGCCGGCAACCAGCTAAATGAATGTCATTCAACTGCCGTTACAGCGTCTGTCTTCCCCTCGAGAATGTACGTGGTTTATATATTATAAATATCGTGTTCAATATACAACCTTTCTAAAGACACCATGTTCATTAAATACACTGTTTCGTAGCCACCTAACATAGCAAAAAACGGCCTTTTCAGACTACCGTACTTCAAAATGTGTTTATTAACCGGGTGTTCGCGAAACTTAGATATAAACGTACACTGCACTTTGCTAAAGATTTTTCACCAATAAAATTACATGGTGCCTCCCCTCTTAGAGTCCCGTATTAAAAATAAATCAGCGGGAACCTTGCACGCTAGTTCAGCGCTTGGCTTGTTGAGGCGATGTGGCATTTGATGCGCGCTTTGAGGTCGCCTTTATGTCTCCGTTTCTTCTGAGTATTTAGCCCAGGTAAGTGGCGCTCTTAAGAGGGCGTGGTACATAATTCAACACTAAAATCATTAATCTATAACTGTGAGTTTCTTGAAGCCGATTTGCGAAAATTAAACAATAACAATCCTAGACAATAGTTAAAGCCAACGTTTTAAACAAAATAGTTTCCAGTGTTACCAACTTCTGAGACACAATCTCTGACGCCGCAACCTCGTGTAATTAACTGCGGCGCAGGAGATCACGCGTAACGAATTAGTAATTCTGGATAAATATTTACTCGTAAAGTTGGCAAATACCATTATCTAGGATTGTCAGAGTATTTTATCTATATTGGCTTCGAATAAAGCGGAGAAATCAATTGATGTTTTCAGCGTTTATTTATCTACCATGCACTCTTAACAGGTCTACATGTGTGGCTGTTGAAATGTGTTGCAGTAGACTAGAAATCCACGTTTATTCTGGAAAACTTCCAAGTACATTCAGAACATCACGCGCCTTGCAAGTACAGATTCTGAGTCCAACAACATGTCTGAAATCACGCAGATGTATAACAAGGTTATGTTGAGAGTTTTACAACGCACTCTCGCACACAGTTTAATATATAATAATAGGTTCTCCACTTAAAGTGTCATAGTTTTAGAGTAACAACGGAATCACTGCGTGCCAGTTCAGCGCCTTTTTCGTTTCCGATGATCCTGACTTCGGCTTCCGATGCCTTCCGAAGTTGCTACAGGCTAATGCTAAGATGGTGTGTATGCCCATTTCAGGTACACCACTACTCGTCATTGAAGCATATTTCCTAGCGGAAGAAAACGACGAAAGTTAAAGTTTTTGCGGTCATTTATAGGTTTGAAAATCTTGGCGCAGGATATTTTGAAAGGTATAAGCGTGTACAATACACCTTATAATTAATAATATGTCATAAAATAACAGGGTCACCATTAAAAGTCTCATGCATGCAAGTTTTCCGTGAGAAGACTGCTCACTATTAGTACAGTGAGTTGCGCCTAGAGGCTATAGGATGTAGCATGATGCGCGTGCTGTGTCGTCCATATAGCTCCCACACTTCTAGGCCTCGAGCACGCTGAATACGTTCACCCAGGCGAACATCTTAAGGGTGTTAACGTGGCAAAAATGCATAATTTTATACTTGTACGACATAGTGATCGCTTTATAGACGTCACTTGTTACTATATTTTACACTGGGTCTACATACTATTGGGATCGTTAGAATATACAGCCAAACTGCCAGTAATAATTGTTGTATGTCATGTTAAATATTTGTTAATATATGTGTCGCTGAATACAAATAATGTACCAATTGTAAAACAGCCTTGGGCTTATATTGGTCACTTATAAATAAATAAACAAAATTTTACACTTGTAAACAATTTTTTATTCTCATAGTTTTTACATGGTGATATGACAAAGTCAGAATTTACAAATTACGGGAACACAGTAATAAAAAAAAAACCAAGTGTCTTACTTGAATGACATAATTTACACTGAAATTAGGTACCATGGGAAAAATGCTAAACTGTTTAAAAACACACAATGGGATTCCTTTGTACTTAAAAAATATTACGAAAATGATGACAATTTACATTATTTTCGGCAATTTAAAAAAATGCAAACGGACTGTTGTGTGTTTTTAACTATTTTAGCATATTGCCCGTAACATCTAATTTCAGTGTAAATTATTTCATTGGAGTAAGACACTTGGTTTTTGTTATTACTATGTTCCCGTAACTTACGAATTCTGACTTTGGCATGCTGATGTGGAAAAACTGTGAGAGCTAAACAATATTTACAAGTGGATAACGTAGTCACAATAAGCGTCTATAAAACCAACACTTAAAACCCAATAAAATAAAACCTAACAATCTTGGATCACTCCACCGTCCATCCCTACAGACTCCAAAACACGCTATTGGCGACCGAGTCTGCTGACGTCACTGCCACGACGTCCTCCACCAATGTCGCCGCACGACACATCCGCCGTGCGCAGGAGTCCGTGACACCGCGTCACTCGCCGAGAAGATGAGGCTTCGACGAACGACCTTCAAGGTCACCGCCCCGCCAAACAATCACGAAGCAAACATTGCTACTACACAAAAGAAAAAAAATTGAGCAAGTCATTTTACTCTTGCGTCGTGCTTCGTAACTTCTATATTTGTACACGTTTCTTCATGAGTATTTCGTACCATCTCTCGCCAGCTCGGCTAACTTACATATGTATTAAAACGATTAACGTGTTTAGCTACATTTACCGAATTTACGCCTTGTAAAGATGAGAAGCCAAAATTTATTTTTCCACTCTATATACACTAAGAGTTAGAACGGCTGCGTGATAATAACTCATGAAAAATAAGTCTAAAATGTGTTTTCTAGTTGTATGTAAAAAAAAAGTAACTTTGTTGGGAATACTGCTACCCTGGAAATCTGTTTAAAATATCTAAGTATATTAACTTCAACATGTGGGATACTTAGCAGAGTCACTCCGATTAGTGTCATAAACTAGAGAAAGATCAAGTAGGTCAAATTTTTTTATTTAATTTAAATAACACAATTCTAATATTTTTGTAAAAGAAAAAGATATCTTTATAAATGAGTAAACACGCAGCAAAACATAGAGCCGGTACCTCAGACAATATAATTGCAAATCGTGAAATTAATGCTGCATATCAAAGACAACCGTCACACGAATATATACCTTGACATACGGGATCTGTGATAAGTAGGTACATGTTATGTGGAATTGATATATTCACTTGCCAGATAGTAAAAAATTTCCATCTATCCACCAGAATGGCTTTGCAGTTGACATACGTACTAAACAAGTATTGCTGGTATGTTACTGAACACCGTTGAAGGAAACAGTAAATTCGAGAGGAATATTACTAGGTTCGTTTGCCATTCTCACTATACCCCTGATGAACAAATTCTTTGTTCTAAAGTGGTAATATTTGTTTTACAGTATAAATAAAAGATTTTTGTTTGAAGAACCAATCTCATGTATGGTTTTTTTTTTTTTTTTTTTTTTTTTTTTTTTTTTTTTTTTTTTTTTTTTTTTTTTTTTTTTTTTTTTTTTTTTTTTTTTTTTTTTTTTTTTTTTTCCATTTCTGCCCTAAATTTTCATTACTTGGTAAATACAATTTGTAAACAGCGATAGAAAAAAATTAGTATCCATTTTTTCTATCACTGTTTACAAATTGTATTTAACGCATAAAACAAATTACGTGCAAACATGTTAAAGAAGACGTACGGTACATTAAATTGGTTCTTTAAACAAACATGTTCGATTTATATTCTAAACAAATATTACGGCTTTAGAACAAAGAATGTACACCAGGGGTATAATGGAATCTTTATTTACATCTATACACTCTTCGTTATAGTTCTTTCGTGTAAATGAATGCACATTGACGTTTCATTTAGTCCTTTGCGAGAGTACACCTGAGTGTAATGTATTTCATTTTAATGTATTATCTATCCAAACACACACAGTTAAAAACTTTTTAGTACTTTACAAATGGTTTGGAAACTAGTTTCAAAAATATCTTTATGCATGTTTAAAAAATGTTGCAAACTTTACAGGAAATACTTTGAAATAAACAGATATGTCTGTATTTAGTATATTAACAAATAATAATTGTACATTTACAACTAAATTATTGTTCACGTTGCAACAAATGTTCGAAGAAACACAAAATAATTTTTCGCTACCAGTTTCCTCAAAAAAACTTTTGTGAAAGTACAAAATATTTTGTAAAATATAACAGGCCGCCGACGGTTAATTTTCTTCACAACGAACACTCGGCTGATAAAACTATATCCGACTGGTCCTCATAAGTATTTGGAAAATTTAGACAACTTTAATTACCTGTGACAGCCTTATCTATGTGATGGACTGACGAATGTATTCACATTAGTTTACAGGCTTTTTCTGGTCAAAGTACGAATTTTTAAGCGCGTAATTATAATTAAACAACTCATAAGAGCGTATAAGGATAAATAAATTGCAACATTGCTATTGCAGTTAACCTTAGAGCATACGTTTGGCAATAAAAACAGTTTTTACTATGGTTTGGTGACTACGTGCATTATGGAAAACATATAATTTTACAGCAGGAAGAATTTAATCGATTACCTTATATGCATTAATTTCATAATGTACAGAACTGTATCAACAGTAAAAATATAAAAAAATAAGAATTAAAAAATATCCACTAAAGAAATACCCTGTTCTGTCGTGAGTGCAACATTATTATTGTATTTAAACTGTGAGTACGTCATCAGCAAACATACTCTTGAAGTGAAATGTGCTCAAACCTGTCTGATTTCTCAATCTCATATTTGCAAATGCCTTAGTTAAAAGGAGGTCAGTGAGAAACCTATAGCTCAGAAGAACTAACTTAGACCTTATTACGAGGACATCCAAAAACTTTTACTAGAGATGATGGTATATCGCAAAAAATTTTGTGCCAACATATCCTTGAAAACACTGTAGTTTCTTGTGACATGTACGATTCGGTTATATACGTCTGACACAACGTAGCTGTCTGCAGACCAATAACAGGCATCAAATATTATAGTATCGGAATTCTTACTGGCTCAGTCAAATAGGGTAACAGCTTTAAGTTCAAGCGAAAGCCAGTAATATTTAGATAAGCTGAACGTGTGTTGAAACTCAGCAAAGATTCAAGTGGAGAACATAGGATAAAACAGAAAAACTAGCACCATATCTAATTATCTTACTTTCCTCAATGTGGGTGTCAATTAACTTATAACGGCCAAATCAACCACGCATATTTGTGAAATATGAAATATACTATTTACTTATGTCATACCTCCTAACACGGTGGACCTACAATGACGACTATTTAAATCAAAGTTTGGATGTTAAAGTGTCTAAAATTAAATTTGGTTAAAATCGGTTGAATTTTCTCGAAATATATGTACTAAAAATAACGAATTCATGGCTTGAAATACTCGAATTTAGTGGACGTGCGTTATTAAACACAGCAAAAAATCTATTCATTTAAATTATAAATTACTTAGTCTTAATTGTGTACTGAATTTGTTGAAATTTAGATTCCTCGTTTGGTAAAAAAGTAATAAGGTCCACCAAAAAATATGTATCAGGGTATGAGCAAAATACAATTCGCTGCACCAAGTGTTTTGAGTGAAGATTTTGGTCAGCACTTAACACTTAGGTCTTTTAGCGCTGGTGAGGAGTGATATGATGTGAGTATGGAGCAGCGCCGGAATGAGGGGTGGGGAAAAACGGGAGGTCCCCGAGAAAACCAGCTGACTAACGGCATCGCACGGCACGATTCCGACATTGCCCCTACATTTTTACAAGTTCGCATACGTGATTTCTTTAGGTAACTCATGAGATGAAGAAATGTCCAAATATACACAACTTCGGTAATATGCACAAGGAGATATTAAAAGTCAGCGAAAATAAGCAGATCTATTTATTAAGTTATATGCGTGTACTGGGTTTTAAAATATTGTGAAAAATTATACTTCTGATACCTTGCTTGGTTACAAATGGACGCACATGGTACATAATTAACATGGTATGATTAGAATACATTAAAGTCATGTCAATATACTTAGCATTAAATGCCTGTCGAGTTTGAGTAAATTGTGCAAATAGTTCCGCGTTTATCAGGTATGATAAGAAACATGAACACGGCATGAAAGAAATACATAGGTGTCAAGTCATCTTACTAAGAACTATAAGTGTACCGGGATTGATATAATTCTTATATGTGATTCTTTAGAAATCTCGTGCGTTAAATAAACGTTCAAATTGCTACCATTGTAATTATGTGAACACGGCATGGCCGAAATACACTAAAGTCGTGTCAATTTACTAATAACTATATACCCACTACTAATGAGATTGATTAAAATCTGTAAAACGGTTCATAAAATAGCTCATGTTTCAAAAAAATTTTTAAATGACTGGCATTGTGAAAACAATAACATGACGTGAGTGAAATACGTGAACGTTATGTCGCTTTACTTATTACTATATATGTACTGAGATGGATTAAATATTTTAGAAACACGTTTCTCTAATATATCCTGGGATCAAACAATTGTTAAAATAGCTACTAGTTTGATCATATAAACACATATCACGGACAAAAATTAAAGTCAAATTACCACACTTAGTACTCCCGGAATGAACAACATTCGTTGTCACGTCACCTTACTATGTATTAGAATATGTAAAGAGTTTGATGCATTTATGACATGATTCTTAAGATGTGTTTTCTGATCAAAAGATGGTCAAATGGTTGCAAGTGTAAAAATTAGAATATGTCATAAACAAAAACGGCAAAAGTCAAGTCACCTTGCCACATATGCCAAGATAAATGGAATAAAAAAAACTGGCAATTATGAAAATACGAACACATCATGAACAAAAAATAAAGAAGTCAAGTCACTTTCGTAAACACTTTTTTGTGCGCCGAGTTTTTAAGATAGCTTTTGTTTAAAAAGAAAAGTTCAAATAGTTGCAATAGTAGAGATATGAAAATTGCTTGAACAAAAATCATTAAAGTAATATCACCTTATCAGTACCACACATGTTCTGAGTTTGATGAAATGATGAAATTCTGATATCTGGTTCTTGCAATAAACTGTGCAAAAAAAGTTCAAATTGGCCGACATTGTAAAAATATAAACACTGCATGACTAAAATATGTATAAATTCAAGTCACCTTATTATTAACTAAATGAGTACCGAGTGTGGTTTAATTAACAAATTGGTTCTTCAGATAACCCGTCTGATCAAAAAAAGGTCAAATGACAACAATTCTGAAAAAAAAAAGCAAGGTATGAACAAAGATACGAGTCAAATTACCGTACCAGTACTATACGCCTATGCTAAAAATACGAAAACGCCATGAACAAAAAACTTAAAAGTCAAATAACCTTATTATGTTCCGTTTGTGTACCGAATTTGATGAAATTCAGATATGTGTTTCTTGAGAAACCTCGTGTGTCCAAAACATGTTGGAGTAGCAATCATTTTAAAAATACGTTAATGTCACCCAGGCGGTCACCTTAATATCGAAGTCTTGTGCACAAGTAAGAATAATATGGTGAGTATAGAGCAACGGTTGAACGCAACGGGAAGAGAAGCAAGAACACTCCGAGAAAACCCGCCGGCCAATGACCACTTTGGAGACTTTTAACATTTGCGACAATATTGGGAACGAGCCCACCGGGGATAGAGCATAGATCGCCTTGGTGTAGGTAGGAAAGTTCTCACCACTATACCACTGCGGCCTTTCTTGTAGTGGAACTATGAAACCTTACACTACAAGTTGTTATACTCAGTTTCAGTTTGTATTTGTAAGTTGGCTGCCCCAGGGGGACAACTGTGGCTGTTAGACGAGGACGATACTGTGGTGGTTCACCATTGACTTCCTCAGATATACGGTGAAGGGACAAACTCTACACTCAGTCCTGTGCTCTAACATTAAATTTTCACTTCCCTGGCCAGGAATCGAACCCAGGTCCCTTAGCTCACCGGCCCAGAAGCTCCAAGCACTCAGCCAAGTTGGCCAACTCCATTAACAACAGAACAGGCGCAATATTTCCAAACAAACAATTATTCCTACACACTTTACATAACATCAGGTTGTAGATTTTAAACGTAAACTAGCCAAAAATGGCTCTTGAATTCTTCGGAATTGCAAACGCCTGTTAGTCGTCAAATACAGCAGATCCATTTTTACGTCGCGTGTTTACAGCCTACTTTCCGAAGGAAAAAAAAAGGACTATAAGAATGCATTTCTGTCTGTGTGCCTATATCTGTGTGTATGTGTGTAAGTGTGTGTCTCTGTACGTGTGTGTCATTAGCAATCTTCGCAAATGCTCAGTTAGTGAACTTTTATGGGTAACATACTGCGCGCGCCTGACAGCTATGTTGCCTCCTGACAGAACAGTCTCACCGGTCACATACTCTACAGGCGATGGTAACTAAATAGTACGTTTATTAAGCTTCACGGAAAAATGTCCGCCGTGTCTCACGGAACAAAACAAAATTTTCCTCTTAAATAACTTACATCACCGAAAAAAAGTAGGGTGAATTTCCTAGATAATAGTAAGGTGTGCAGAGAGTAGCGGTCGTTCCGAAAATTCACTCAACAGTTCATATTACTTCAGTGCGATAAAACGGTTAGCGAAATGCATGAATTATATATTGCGTGTGTACCAAGTTAATTTTTAGTTGTGAATGGAAGTATTTACATATCATAAATTATTTAATATATGGATTTTCTAAATTTTTATTATAGGGCCTAATGCATTATTTTTTTATCGAAATGTGACATAATAATTCGAAAAATGAATGCAAATATTAAACAATTACATTCTAAAAACCAAATAAGTTAATAAGAACTACAGTCCATACGTATTTGTATAATTATTCTAACAAACGGTGTGAGTGTACATAACCAAAAAGCAAATAAAACTGCTCAGAATAACTGTTTATAGTAAAATAATGGTCTAACTATTTATTTATTTTGGAAAATCATGTAGCCTATTCGTTAAGTGTACTTAATATTTAACTTTTAAAATTGAATTTATTATTAAACTAGCTATTAAGTTAATTTCGCGCTGCAAGGGAATCAAAGTCGTATTTCTCGAAAATCGACACATGCCAAAATCATGAGCTGAATTATGTGTTATTAAAAGTGTTTTTGAAATTTTTACGAAAAAAAATTGAAAAGACCGAACTATTATAATCTGTAATAGTTATAAATTTGTCTTACGTGTCTAGGCTTTAAAACTTAAAATACACCAAAAATCTCGCAAATATTTCTTACCGCTCGAACAGCTATCAGGGTGTTACATTAGCTAATTCACTGGAATTATGTAGGATCGGACTGTTTTGTAACTACAGGCATGGTTTGACGAAACCGCTCCAGACCAATGCTGGCGAGGTTCCTTAACAAAAGTCATAGCAGACTCCTCTCCCAGTTGCTGTCATTGTACCAAGTTGTGTCACCGTCTATAATGACCTCGCTGTCCATGAGACGTAAAATTAACTTACCTTACCTCGATCACCAGGTTACGTATAAAAAAAACCAGTAAGCAGTTGGCAGACTCGTGACTTATTGGTTGCGCGGCAACTTTACGCGGATAACTATTTTCAGCGCCTCAAGCTGAAATTTAGGCCTAACCACGATAACCATGTGACTTACGGCCGCTAAAGTGAGAAAAATTGATAGCCTAAAATAATTAAAAAAAAATTCTGAAGATAAAGTATTTATAATTTATGATATATTATTTTTAAATTATGCTTTTTAGTTGTTTATGAAGTAACAAAGTGTTACGAGGCGACCGGCAGTGTGTTGTGTACACGGAAGCAACTACGACTGAGAGTGTGTGTGTGCGTGTGTGTCGCAAGCTGGCCCACGGCTCTGTGCTGCATTCCGGGTTGGCAAACAAGCCGCATTGTTGTATGCCGCATGCATCGAACGTACGCAGCGGGGCGAAACAAAAACAGGTTTCATGTTACGTCACAACGCCTTTCTTGTGGGCACACTCTCCTCACGCCACGCTGTCTTGCCTCCATTAAGAACACACATGTGTTGCCTACTATGTTCCTGTAACTTCAGTAAAATTTGACACATATTTTATTAACTACTTATTTTTACAAGTGGCGAAGTTAAGTCTTTACCACCTTGCCTTACATTTAACCACTGAAAAAAAAATTAATTAATTCGAAGACACAAAACAATAAAAACTCACTTACGTAAGATTAACGAAAGAAACAAATAAGGGTGAAATTATTTCAAATTAATATTAAATTGGGACATAATAATATAAAATTTTAGTTGGAAAACCGATTATTAATTTTTAGAAATTCAAGAAACTAAATAAAAAAGATGGAACAACTGGACAGGCAATTTAATTTTTTTTATATGTAGAGACCTGAAAAATTCGTGTTTTATTTTAGGCGCAAGCCAGAAT
Organism: Medauroidea extradentata; assembly: GCA_003012365.1. Classification (NCBI taxonomy): domain Eukaryota; kingdom Metazoa; phylum Arthropoda; class Insecta; order Phasmatodea; family Phasmatidae; genus Medauroidea; species Medauroidea extradentata. Next base: position 12,777 of record PNEQ01078120.1, on the reverse strand, counting down.
CCCAGCAACTACAGGTCTGTATCACGGTCACAATTGGCCGTTGACTTACTCGACACGTACTGGAAGTAGCTGAACCAATTGTAAAACTGTAGCTGAATACAGGCCCATTTCACTGTCAGCGAGCAGTTAATGTGTATCTGCTGTCTGCACGATGTCACATAAATATTCTTTGGAGAGACTAGCCTAGAAGTCAGTGAACCCACGAATTTTTCCCGTCTCTAGTTATATGTGTCACAAGGCAAGAAATTTTCGCTTCTAAAATGTAACATCGATGTCGATTTCACCGTTTGTCCCGTAAATTTTGTCTGCCATTTTGCCACATATCACAAAATATTAACAGTAACTGCACATAAGGAAATTTTAAATTTCACTAAAGTTATAAGAAACGGAGTTATATACGCTGTTCACCGCTAAGCGAGCATTTGACCAGACTGTCTTCTCAAATAATAAATAGGTACATTTTTCTAAGGAGTAAACTGTCAAAAGCTTGCATAAAATGTTGTACACTGACAATATGAAAACTCACAAGAATCACGAACGACATATGTTATTTGATTCCAGCTCCAGTCGATATGAGCGCTGTTCCTTCGGGTGTAACATATTGCTCTTTGGCAAGTTTCAGTTTTACATGCAAATAGTTATAAATTGAAATGTAATCGCTAGGACCATGAACTTTTCCATTAAAGAATTTTTCCCCAGTATGTTTCATTTCCTTACGTGCACTTCAGCTGCTATGCTCCATGGTTATTGGTAGAGACCTGAAAGATTCGAGTTTTCATTTGGGCACAAGATAGAATTACATAAACTGTAAGTTTGCGTCGCTTTAGCAATTGGTCTTTGACTTATTTGACAGCTCCTGGAAGTCTCTGAGCCAATAATTGAAATGTAACAAATACATACATATATCTAGAGCCGTGATTTTATGGCGAAAAGATTTTTGCAACATTTGGTTTCGATGCGTCATGTGCACACCTGCACCTCTGCTACATCGTCTGTGGTTGGATGATTTTACTCTCACTGGCCTTGGCAAATTATAGACGTACAGACTCACAATAACCTTATTCTGATTGGTGCAGTCAAATGAGAAACGTGTCTGAACAAAGACATTCTGCCAATAACCTTGAAACAGAACTGCCGTTGTGCACGTGAGTCACTGAAACAAAGTGGGGCAAAAATCTTTTCGCGACAAAATCGTGGCCCTACATATATCACTTTAGCAACAAGAAGCTAATAAGCATCTGCTGTCTGCTTCAGTTCACATATATTCTTGCAGACTAGCCTACATGTCAGTGAACCTGCGAATTCTTCCCGTCTCTAGTTATAGGCAATAATGTGTTTTTATGAAGTGACGTCTCTTATTTGACTGTGCCAATCACAACAAGGGTACTGTAACAGCACACGGCTGTGATTTGCAGGTATAACCCAACATCACGTGATAGTTAAAACATCCACTCACTGACTATAAACCAGAACTGCAGTTGTGCACATAAACCACTGAAGCAAACTGAGGAAAAATTCTTTCCGCGAAAATTTCATGGCCTTAGTAATAGCGATTTTAGAATATGTATATGCCTTTTCTGTGATTAATTTGATAGATTAAACTTAGAATGTTAATAAATTGGGTATGTTTAGTTACATTCTTATGGAAGTTAAGTTTGTAAAAATTACATTGTTCAATTTTCTTACTTTTTAATTCCGGAAAAACGCATTCATACAATAACGCACAACGATAATTATTAATTATTTGTTTTGCTTTCTGTAATATCCATCAACACATTCGACTAATTTCAGCCAAATAGAATGTCAGTCTCGAAATATTTCTACCATATAAAACATAAGATTGTGAATTTTAGTTTTCGCCATGTCACACTTCAACTATGCTATGAGGCTGTAGTTTCCATGTTGTCTTTCTAAAATATTTCCTATCATCTCCAATGATTCAAATTTTACATTAAAAGAAAAAAACTGATTTGTTGGGACTAACGAAAAATAACTACGACAGGTGTATTATGGATGTTCGTAAAACTACAATGACGGCATTTTACCAATGCCATTATTGAGTGAGTGAATTTAGTCTGCGCTTAGATAAAATCTAGTTGTTTAGCGCTAGTGAGATGTAACATGAGGCGAGTATTGAAAAAGCGTTGGAATGATGGGGCAGAGGAAACAGAAGATTCCCGAGAAAACCAGCCGACCAACGGTATCGTTCGGAACGATTCCCACATGTGAAAATCCGCGGACCGATCTCGTCGGGAAGTGAACCCGGATCTTCTTGGTGGGAGGCGAATGGTCTGACCATTGAAATTGCTTAGTATAAACTTCTCCACTAAAACTTCGCACGCTAGTTCAGTGCTTGGTGCAGCGATAATGCGACATTTTATGAGCTTATCAGTACCGCCTTTGTTTTCTGTCGCTTCTTTGATATGAAAGAAACTAATCACAGCATTTAAACATAATTATAACATGTTATGTAAAGGGGCGGTAGTTTTCGCGAAAATATTTTTGCTCCGCTTTGTTTCAATTTCTTACGTGCAGTTCTGCAGCTCTGCTCCATGTTAATGTCATCAAATCTGTATGTAGAGGCATCATTTACTTGACTGTACATATCAGAACAAGATTATTGCGACACCACACGTATGTGATTAGCGGGCAAAACCCAACGACGCTGAGAGTTAAAACATCCAATCATTAGGGACTGAACAATTTCGCGAATTCAATGACCCGCAGGTTAGAATCCACTGTACTATACATATACAAGCCCCGTCTATTCGTTCATTGCCTGCTGTTCCACTGAGTAGCAGCTAGTTGACTAATAGACGGGGCTTGAGTATGCATATTATAATGGATTCTAGCCTACAGGTAATTGAATTCGAGACATTTTCCAGTCCCTACCAATCATTGACCACGAAGCAGAACTGCAGGTGCAAAAGATATTATTTTTTTTTGCAAAAGTAACGGAACATAGTAACGTAAATGATATATTTGCATATTTTAAACCTCACAATTATAGGTCTACAAAATCAATGCAAATTTAAACAACGAATTCATGAAACAGCAGGGTATTCGCATAAAATTTTGATAAGTTTTCTAAAGTATTGAGTAATAACTATAGACATATTGGATGCAATTGAATACAATTGTATAATGGTATAACCGTGCTGAATTGCAAGATTTTTAACGTAATCAAAGTGAATTTTATTCCTATTTGAAAGTTGAGCTTTGAGGCGATGCGGCAGTTGGTGATACGTTACATGACCCGGTAATATTTGTAGTTAAGTTGGAAACTATGAACATAAATTTTTACGCATTCAAGCAGGGTAAATAAATTTTCAAACGATATATTGTGTCCTTATAATAGTAAGGTATTCTAAACTTAAATTAACGTAGATAATAAAATGTGAGCATATTTATTTTTCTTCCCAGTTTGATAATATCCCTTATTCGCATATATTAGACATAATTACCAGCTTATATTTCTTTAATTCAAAATTTTTGTCGCAATAAAATACGCCTCAGATTACAATGGACAATTATATAAAATACAATATAATTTACTGACGGATGTAATAGACTTATTTTGATAAGCGAAAAAGGAATTAAATAAAAAACTATCATGTTCTGAAACCATACGTATAAATGAACATTTTGACTTATCTAACATGTGTGCCGAATGTTTAAAGACATAGCTGGAAGTGTGTGTAGGCCTATATAATATCAGTTAGCTACATAGCAGGTAGAGAAGTTCATTAGCGGAATATTTATAATGGTAGTGTAATATCACATAAATACCAGCGATACTTATTATGTATATTCATATGAGAAACATTCGTGTTATTAGTGTATCATATACATGTAATGTACCGCCAGTTGAATTGTTTTATTAAAGTGAGCATGAAATCGTGTAATAACTGGTGGTTCTGAAACTGACATAATGTCCATGTACCTACTGTACTATAAGTGATTATAATGTTACAACCAGAAAAGTTTTTTCTTATTGTGTTTTAAGTCGTGGCGTTAAACGCCTACAGAACATTGATGTGCGAACATTCGTATAGTACAAGTTGCATAAGATGTAGGCGCAAATAACTATTGCTGCATCGAAATAGTCATATATGGACGGAGTTATACAACAGACCAACCAACAAAAATATGTTACCAACACATTGGCCATTAAAGTTCATTTTATGAAGTATGCGAACAACAACGTAAGCCCATAGATAACAACAAAATCCCGGTTAGGTGTTCTTGATATTTTTGGAGTTATATCAGTCCATAGACAACAGATGAAGCCAAAGTCGCACTTGCATTGACATTGTTAGTTTGTCTGTTGTTGCATAACTCCGTCCATATATTATCTAAGAACGTACATACGATTACTAGCTCCTGGTAAGTAATTATCCAGATTATTCGGACATGTCTACACCTGACCATACTAGCTCTGGCGACAATATCTGTAACTATTAAAAATGAATGGAACTATGAGCAGGTATGAGAAGGTATACGGAATGAAAACTAAGAAATTCAGTTGATCGACCGGGTCGACGTGATGGTGTCACATAACTTGATACAATGATAGGAACTGGTATAGGAATCGTTAATTGTCTTTATTAAGGTGGCTGTCTGACCTAGCCGCCGAACAGCGTGCAGAACTTTCGGCCGTTTCAAGTGAATTGTAGATTTAGGTCAGCGCTTAGCGATGGCGAGTATGGAACAGCTCCGAAATGAAGGGGTGGGCCGTGGGGGAAACGGAAGATCCCCGAGAAAACCCGCTGAACAACGCCATCGTCCGGCACGATTCCCACGCGCGAAAAACCGGGGACCGACCCCGCCCGGAATCGAACTCGGTTCGCCTTGGTTGGAAGGCGAATGGTCTGGGCATTCGACCTCCGTGGCCCTTCGGCCATTACAAATTTATTCGAAAACTTCTCAGCCTGTGGAAGTAATGTCTGCCGAGTAATACCAATCAAAGAACATTACACGTGTTTGTAACCATCTCAGGTTCTCCATCTATCTGTAATGTTTATTTCTACGCGGACGAAAACAGCGAGAATGTGTGTTTTATGTGGTCCTTTTTAGGTATGAAATCCTTGGCGCAATGATTATAATAGGTACAGGCGTGCACAATACAAATATATCTTTAATAATAAGTCGTAAAATGATAGCGACATCAGCGAGTGTCTGATAAAGGTGAGTTGTCGGTGAGAAGACTGCTACAGTTCACCCAGTCATCTTAAGAGTGCGAGGTAGATAAATAAACGCTGAAAACCTCAATTGATTCCTACGCTTTTTCCGAAGCCAATATGGATAAAATACACAATGACAATCCTAGATAATGGTATTTGCCAACTTTATGAGTAAATATTTATCCAAAATTACTAATTCGTTACGCGTGATCTCTTGCGCCGCAGTTAAATGCACGAGGTTGCAGCGTCAGAGATTGTGCCTCAGAAGTTGGTAACACTGGAAACTATTTTGTTTAAAACGTTGGCTAAAGCTATTGTCTAGGATTGCTATTGTTTAATTTTCGCAAATTGTCTTCAAGGAACCTACAGTAATAGAGTAATGCTTTTAGCGTTGAATTATGTACCACGACCATGCCAGAATTTGTCTGGTGATATTTCGGGAAACCATCGAAATCAGGATGATCGAAGCCGGGGATCGGATCCTTGCCTTCCAGAATGACAATCCTAAGAGTTACAGTTACGCCACCAAGCTCGGTTGACCCGTAGCAGTTTCGTCCCATTACTGGCTCCAGTCTTTTCCTCGGCGACACACCATCACAAGGCGAGTAGTCTGTGACCTTGGATGTCCACGACCCTAGGGTCATGACCCTTGAAGGGGAGGGGCGACAGGCAGTTGTCGCAGGATGTGACGTCAGGGCGACCTTGAGGCGGAGACGTTGTGAGAGGGGAAAGTGCAGGCGTGAGGGAGTAATTAAACGTCTTTCACCTGACGCCCACCGCCACCTGCCCCCACTACGCCAGTAGCCTCGCGTCAAGACGGCTTTGACAATGATGCACGCACAACACATGACGTAATAATGACTTGGTAGGACCATGGTTATAAAATGCTCACAAGGGTGACAACGCCCTCACATCGGCGGCCATGTTGGTCAACCACACTACACGCACCGATAAACCACACAATTCGCACTCCGCTTTGAATGTTTTCCAAATATCTGCAACGGCATCACTTCCTCGTTTCCTGTCTGAACGAGACTTTGTTTCGTACATTAAGAGTGCGTGGTACATAATTCAACGCTAAAAGCATTAATCTATAACTGTAGGTTTCTTGAAGCCAATTTGCGAAAATTAAACAATAGCAATCCTAGACAATAGTTTTAGCCAACGTTTTGGACATACTTGTTTCCGGTGTTACGAACTTCTGAGGCACAATCTCTGACGTCTTAACATCGTGCATTTAACTGCGACGCAAAAGATCACGCGTAACGAATTAGTAACTGGGGATAAATATTTACTCGTAAAGTTGGCAAATACCATTATCTAGGATTGTCATTGAGTATTTAATCCATACTGGCTTCGAAAAAAACATATAAATTAATTGATGTTTAAGCGTTTATTTATCTACCACGCACTCTTAAGGACTCTCCCTAGATATGCTGTGTTTGTGTGTGAGGCAGAAATTGTGTAGAATGGTAAGGGTGCCGTTGATCCAGGTATGTAATGCATTATCGCCTCTCCGCGCATGCCACTCAGTTCATTTCCCCTATGGGACTAAGCGGTGGCCACATCATTTTATTTGTGAGCAGTGAAGTTCAATTTAAACGTTCTTTTCTACAGTTGTGTTTTTCGAATCTATTTATTTATTTTTTCCAAACACGACAGTCTGAAACAGCCATTTTTGGACCATTTTAAGGGGCTCAAAAATGATGTTTCTAATAATCGTGCCGAATTTTAGAAGATATAGCGACATAGTTTCAAGAGAGTGTTCTTTTAGATCATAAACGAATGTAATGCCCGTTTAAATGGTTTCGTAAAAAAAAATAGTCGTAACACGCTGTAAGTCATTTAAAGCGCAGATTGGGAGGCCTCTTAATAGTACCCTCGAAGGAAGACAAACGGCAGCTGAGTGCCTGAAATTCAGAGGCAATGAGGCTTAGTGGCCTCGCTTCTTGTAGTTTAATCGTACACACATTAGTTCATATACTACAAGACTGTGCTGACATAAATTGTTTTAATAACCTTAATATTTTTACGAGATAAGGTTCCTTTGGTAGACACACAGTCTGACTATTTTACAGTAATTAATTTATTTTAACTGCCATAGATTTTTTAAAAGACATGTCAAAGTCAAAATTTGCTTACTACGATTTTACACAAGAAAGAAAAACCAACTAACCTAGAGGAATGAAATAATTCACACTGGAGAACAAAGTCACGAGCTACGTCAACACATGTATAAAATATGTATTGAATTTCTTTATTATATATACTATATTTTCAGGCTATAACTATATAATTATTTATAATACAGTATGTACATAGACATTATCTCAGTTTCAGAACCACCAGTTACTACGCGATTTCATGCTCACCTTAATCAAAAATTCAACTGGCGATACATTACACGTATATGATATACTAATGACACGAACGTTTCTCAGATGTATATACATAATACATATCGCAGGTATTTATGTGATATTACACTACAAATAATGAACTTCCATACCTGCGTTGCGAAGATATATGCCTACGCACACTTCCAGCTATGTCAGATCGCCATCCTTGTTAGGTTAGTTGGAATATTCAGTTATGCGTTCAGTTCCAGAACACAATAGTTCTTTATTTAATTTCTTTTCGCTTATCAAAATAAATATACTACAATCATCAAGTAAATTTATTTTATTTCATACTGTATGCTGGTTTATTGTATTCTGAGACGTATTTTAATGCGAAAAAAATTTTGCAGTAAAGAAATGTATGCGAACAAGGGATAATACTAAACTGGGAAGAAAAATAAATATGAGTACATTTAAATTTCTGCGTTAATTAATGGGATAATATACTTTGCTATCATAAACCATATATATAAATATCGTTTAAAAATTTGCTTATCCTTCTTGAATGCGTAAATAGTTATTTTTATAGTTTTCAACTTAACTACAAACATTATTTGACTAAGTTAAACCCCAAAATATAAAGGTTTAAGGTTAAATATGGTTTATCAATCTAATAGAGTAGTGAACTGTTGGTGGGATGTAGTTCGGCCATAATATTATTTGAGCTTTCTTCAAACTCAAAACTCAGACTAAGCAGTTAACTTCTCGTTATGAAATTGGCCCTCATACAGAAACGAAATTAATGGAGAATCCTACAATGAACCACTGTATGCTGCATATTTTCTACACATATAATGTCGGGTTTGTCGTTAAAAGTTTTGTCGTCCCAGCAGCTGTTTAACGGAAACACTACGCGTTAGTTTAACGCTCTGCAAGCATAGATTGTTCGGGATAAAGTAAGGATTAAAAATTTAACTTTTGAAAAATATCACCAGTCGTTACTGCATATAATTCAACATTAAATGTAGTTGCCTTACTGCTTGTATGGTTGGCAGCGAAATTACGCAGTGCAGTTCAGTGTGATTTCCTATTTAAATACAGTACATAAACAAATGATGCCACGCGACGTCCACTCGAGCGAACATCAAACCGTCACCTCTGTCGCACCCGTTGTTAACATCGTGCATGCAGTCGCCACGTGACGTCACTGACTTGGTGGGATCGTGTGCCTTTCTCGTTAAGGAGGATCAGTTCCTGCGATCTTCAAATTATGAAATTTTCTCTGTAAGTTCCATTCAGTGAGATTTATGAGCATTTCCCGTCTGACATGGCACAGATATTACCTTCTTAAGCGTTACAAAATTGTCAGAACTTCACTAACTTTCTTAGTTATTGACTAGTAATCTTCCGGAGAAAGAAAGTAGTTTTTTTTTCTGCGGATGGTCACAGGTATAGTATAAGCAATAGTAGTCGAACAATACCAACTGTGTACAACGTAAGAAACTATTCCCTCTGCTTTGTCGAAGCATAAAATAAAATGCAGGAATTCCATGTTCGGTTCCAGTGGCCATGTTATATTATTTTTTGTTTTTTGTGAAATTCTGAGAATATAAATGTGTAATTTGGGATTATAACGTAAAATCCATTTACCTTGCACTACAGCACAAGTATGGCAGTTGAGCTTCTAACGTTCATTTATGCTACAATAAGTACAACAAAGTAACAATATGAAAAGTAATCGGACTGATCGTGGTAAAAATATACGTTTAAAGTTCAACTGCCATGTTTGGATTGTAGCACAAAGATAATATAATTGGCGATATTGCCGCAAATGCCTCACATTTCTACTCAGAATTTCATGAAATCGAAAAATAAATTAATCAGTTAGGCTGTAGAGACTGAAACAGATCTGTAGGTGCCGTCACCTGCGCGTTAGAGGCTCAGAAGTGACGGAGCTATATGGGCGTCCTTGAAGCGCGTATCAAATGCCGCGTCGTCACAACGAGCCAAGCGCTGAACTAGCGTACAAGACTCACGTCCATCTATATTTACTATGGGACATTAAGGGCGCGGTCTACCGCAATTTTCATCACCATTTTATTTATTTTTTATTTGTACCGGATATTTTTTTTTATTTTAGACACAAAATGTGACTAAATTTGGCTCTTGTGAAATATTTTTATCTCTCATAGTTTTCGCGTAATGGCGTGTTAAAGTCATATTTTTGCATGTTTCCGTTTTAACGACTACACCAAAACCAACTGACGTACCAAACTCAAAAAAATCACAGTGGATAAAGACATTGCAGGCTACAATGACATGCTCATGAAATTTAAGAATAAAAATTATTTGAATTTTAAAAAATTGCTGAAACTGAAAATAAAAATTTAAAAAGTTCAATATCTTTTTTAAAAATACAAATAATGTTTATTCTTTAATTTAATGAGCATGTCATTGCAGCCTGCAATGTCTTTATCCGCTGTGATTTTTTTAGTTTGATATATAAGTTGGTTTTAGTGTAGTCGTTAAAACGGTAACACGCAAAGTATGACTTTAACAAGCCATTACACGAAAACTACGAGAGATATAAAAATTTCATAAGAGCCAAATTTAGTCAAATTTTGTGTCTAAAACAAGAAAAAAAATCTGGTACAAATACAAAATAAAATAATTATGATGAAAATTGCGGTAGACCGTGCCCTTAAGGCCTCACTCCCCTGTTTAGCAATGGTTTCGAAAATAATTTTTGTAACACAAATTAATACATTTATATGAATTTTTCTGTTGAAATACACCAAACTGATTTTCAGAATTTTGCCCCCGAAATAGTACACATTTTGTTGTGAAAATAAGCCAAAATGAAGCGAAATATTTTTTTCTCGCAAACGGTCTGGCAAAATTGTGTATCGTATGACTGTACACTGTCTCAAAATTTTTCAAAGAATTTGGTTAAAAAATATTTGAGTTATTTGCAAATGTTTGAAATAAACGGGAGATCATGGCCTTAAGAGAAAGTGGCTGATAAATAAATGCAAAAAAACACCAATTTAAATATACATATTTTTGAAATCCTGTATATAAAATAACCACAAAACAACATCCATAGATAATGATATCGACCAACTTTATGAGGAAACATCTACCTGGAATGGTGCATTTGTTAAGCGCGATCTCTTGCGCCGTAATTAAATGTACGAGATTACTGCGTGAGAGACTTTTGTTCAGAAATACGTTGCTCAAAAGAAATTCCTGCTCAAAAAGTTGGCAAAAACTGTCGTCTAGGTTTGCTATTTTTATTTTTATAAATACTCTTCGAGAAACTTACAATTTTAAAATGATTTTAGCGTTAAACAATGCACCATCAGTAGAGACGGGAAAAATTCGTGGTTTCACTGACCTGGAGGCTAGCCAACAAGAATATATGTGTATTGAAGTAGACAGAAGTTGTTTACTGTAGGTCTGCAGTTAGATGCTTCATTGTTATTGGTCCGGCGCCATGTAAAAGGAGTCAAATAAGTCACGGGCGAATTGCGAAAGTCACACGAACATACAGTTGCTTGTGCCTGAACCTAAACACGAGTTTTTCACTTTTCTAACCACGAGGATCATATTAACGAGACTTGGTGGTAAGCGGTAATTATTGTTTCTGTCGTACCGTGTGGTGGCATGGCAGGACTGCACACGTCAACTACGTGACCCTAGAAGGCAGGCGATATGCCAGCCGGCCGGTTATGGCGCCTCAACGAGCACGAGGGGCAGGATATCACGCGTCGCAACGAGCTACAAGTCACGCCCACTCTCGCCACAGTCAAACTGTCAGTCCCCACGTGATGTCACTGGTACACGAGGTTATTCCCCCACCTTCCTCTGCTTTCCCACCAAGGCGATCCGGGTTCGATTCTCGGCGGGGTCAGTCCCCGGATTTTCGCATGTGGGAATAGTGCCGGTCGGTGCCTTTGGTCTGCGGGTTTTATCGGGGATCTCCCGTTTCCCCCATCATTTTCATTCCGGTGCTGCTCCATACTTACCTCATGTCACCCCTCACCCGCGCTAAAGACCTCAATGCTAAACGCTGACCAAAATCTCTCACTCACCCCTCTGCTTTTCCCCTCTAAGGGGAATTGAAAGGTGAGATGTCATGCGAATAACTGGAATAATTATGTGGCTTGGTACTAAAAAGGTCAATGTCATATACAACTGTATCCTATGACATTGGCCTTTTTAGCACCAAGCCACAGAATTAATGAATTAATGAAGGATAAAATCTGAACTACTCCCATTGTGGCAATTTACGAAAAGAAAACAAACTTCAGACAAGGTCGGAACCTCATTGTTAAGACGTCATGCTTATTAAAATCACTGTTTCTAATCCCTCCAACATGGCTAAAAACGGCCTTTTCAGACTTCCGTAATTCAAAATGTACTAACCGGATGTAATGTGAAACTCAGATTGCGACCTGCACTGAACTTACTTTCCACAAATGAAATAATATGGTCACCGCTTAATGTCCATAGGCGATTCGGGATTAAGTGAGCACTAAAAAAAAAAGCCTTGCTAAATTTATATTTTCAGACAATTTATATCTTTGCGCGCGTAATGGTTGACTACGTGAAACGCATTACCTCTCCGGACATGCCACTTAATGCTTGCACGTTCAAGACAAATTGTGCAGTCTGTAGGAACCTACGTGGTTAAGAAAGTTAATTAATCATATAAAATACAAGTATGCCGATTTAAGTTAATTTTATTACAGTACTGCTGTATTAAAATAGGAAAATACCCTGAATTATATTCGGCAATTCGCTGCCAACCATACAAGCAGTAAGGCAGCTATAGTTAATGTTGAATTCAATGCAGTAACGGCTAGTGATATTTTTCAAAGGTCACATTTTTAGTGCTAAGTTTATTCCGAACCACCTATAGGCGCCAATGCAGGGTCGGATTTCCTATTACGTCGCCTGTAGGCCATTAAAAATGTGCTGCACCTCTAGTATATCAGTTTTATTTTCCTGCCTCATTTCTGAAAACTTAAGAAGCGATCTGAATTTTTGCCGTTTCAAACAGGTATCAGCCAATTTGTCCCTGAAAAAACCCCAAAGCCCCATAGTGATTCGCTGCCAGCCAATATTAGGCAGCTAATCACTCAGAAAAATCGCTTGCGCAGGCGCTACTCGCGAGGCAGAACAGGCCAACTCAGAGCACAAATAAATGCACTTAGAGAGCAAATTAATCTAGAAATTACACACTGGAAAAC
>PNEQ01078119.1:0-13076 GCA_003012365.1 Medauroidea extradentata | reverse complement strand
GCAGCTGTAATATTTCTGGCACGTGCAGGCATCGTGCTGCTAGGTTCCCTTTGCAACGTTGCAGCTGTAACGTTTCTGGCACAAGCAGGCAACGTGCTGCTAGGTTTCCTTTGAAAGGTTGCTACTGAAACATTTCTGGCACGTGCACGCAACGTGCTGCTAGGTTGCCTCGGCAACGTTGCTACTGAAACATTTCTGGCACGTACAGGCAACGTGCTGCAAGGTTTCCTCTGCAATGTTGCAGCTGTAACGTTTCTGGCACGTGCAGGCAACGTGCTGCTAGGTTTCCTTTGCAACGTTGCAGCTGTAACGTTTCTGGCACATGCAGACAACGTGCTGCTCGGTTTCCTCGGCGATGTTGCAATTCTAACTTTTCTGGCACATGTAGGCAACATGTTTGTATAGTCTGTGGCGAACTTAGCACATTGTAACGTTGTAGCAACGTTTCCAGCCCCACCTGTGCTGTTAGGGAACCATCATCTCTAGGATATGTAAGTTACTTCTTATTTGGAACAAAAAAAAACGCAACTTCATATCATTATCTAAAACTGGCACTGCAATGGGACTGCAACTGACATTTTTTATGAGTCGTAATATAGTATATAGTCCGTCTTTGCGGTTACAAGTAAAACATCAATAGACATTGGAGGTGTACAAGTAAGACAATGCCAGGAAGGTGAGTGAGTGAAAGATTTTGATCTGCGCTCAACATCGAGGTTTTCAGTGCTGTTGATGGGTGACATGTGGTGAGTGTGGACCAGCACAGGAATGAATGGGCGGGGGAAATGGGAGGTCCCCGAGAAAACCCGCCGACCAAAGGCATCGTCTACCACTATTCCCACATGCGAAAATCCGGGGACCGACCCCGCCGGGAATCGAACCCGCATCGCATTGGTGAGAGGCGAATGGTCTGACCACTCGGCCACCGCGGCCCATGCTAGTAAGGTAGTAGGCCTATATGTCACAAGTGCGGAAAAATCATTGAAACTCTTGACACGTAATTGATAAAATGACAGATATGGGACAGTTGGAATTGTCTCTCGGGGCGTCCTACACAAATCAGCGCTCTAAATATTAATTGAAAACGCTAGGTTTAACAAGCAAAAATAAAACAAGAGTGATACTGACGTTTTATACTGTGTACACGGCAACAATGTTTATAGAAGTGGTGAGTGGTCCTGATCGTTAATTAAGAGGAGTCTTCGCCGGTGTCGAATTTACACCTTTGATGCATGGGGACAGCGTAGCGAGAAGAGCCAGTGTCCCAGGCTTGCGACGAGAAGCTATATCGCCTCTATTCGCAGCGCGCCAAACTGGCGTGCAAGGTTTTCTTGTAGGCTTTTTCCTACGTGACTTTAAGCGGTGACCACTACAACTTATTTTTTAATAGTATAAAGTACACACCAACGCATGCATCTCGCTTTGTACTTTACGAATTCAGATAATATTTTTGGATTTACAGCAATCTAAAAAAAAAAAAAAAAAACGTTTTTAGCCATTTTGAGATGCCCGAAAATCATGTTTCTAATAAGCATGTTGAATTTTTGAAAACATAAAAGTATACTCTCAAGTGTGTGATCTTTTCGTAGATAAACATAATAAGAATAAGTTGAGCGATTTCGCGTAAAACAGAATACGCGTGACACGCTGCAACGTCGTCCAGGCGCCAGTCGGGGACTCATCTTAAATAAGTAAATCAGCAATGTAATAGTATGAATCATCCGAAAGGGAAACCAATAATTAACACCTGCTTTATTCGTAAAGGTGTTCCGTTTCCGAGCCACAACAGCTACCGTGCGAGAAACAGACTCGAGTGTCTACTCCTATGTCCCTCCAAACCGGAAGTCTACATCCAACATTACAGCAAACAGTAAAAAGTAATACAGGAAACAAAATTTTACCGTTATATTTTACGTGTCTAAAAAAATGTTCTAAACTATACCTGCGGTTCTAAAGAAGCAAAAATAGAAAACCTGAATGAGTGAAGTTGGTCTCAGTATTAATCCAACATGAAACAATCACTCCTGATCTAATGCTTAAAGGTATGATCTCATATGTACCTGATTGCTATCATATGGAAGGATAACATAATAAATATTATATGCGAGTGATATACTGTACCTATTATCTTAGGAACGCGACCTTTTCACTTTGTTCTACGACTTTGTGCTTATTTCAGTACGTTAGTATTTGCAGCAAGCTTCTCTTTGTAAAGGCTTAATCGCCTTAAAAAGACTGTACTTCTGCACTTTGTGATATTTCTGCTATCGTTTATTTTTTCCCACGTAGTACTTACGACTATTTGCATAAATATACGATAAATTTTAACCTTCAGTACTACTTCCCGTATGTCGACATCTGGCAACATTGGATCACGCTGAAGCGCATTCCCAGCACCAGCTAACTCACCATAGGTTATCCCAGCCACGAAACGACGGATGCTGATGCAGCAGAAGACAACACGACGACGACAATGCGTTCGTTTGGACGGTCGTCCAAGTAACTTGCCCCACAGCGGCTGTGCGCCCGTACGTGTGCCAAGGATCCATTGTGACTACGCACGCGCACACTGACTCCTGTACATCCTCCAGCCCTGTGTGTCACTCGACAAGAATTTCGCCTGCGTGGCCGAGGAGGCTGAAGCTGCCGTAAGGGCGACCTTCACACGCGTATTGATTACCTTATCTATCAGTCATAGTTCTCTGATCTCACTGGAGCTGTCAAAATGCCGCACTTTGCTGAGTCACTGGTTTTCCTCGAGTTACAAAGTACCGAATAGATAACTACCAAATACATACGTCTCGCTAACCACATCTGTAACAGCATATTCCAATACACGCTCTGGACTGCTCTCGGTGTGCACTGGTGTGAGAGTGAACCAACAAACTTATTTTGGATTAAGGACTCTGCCTACCTCAGAGCTCCGGCGGCAGCAAGGATAGAGCGTTACAGGTTAAATTATATTCCTAAATATCTCAGTCACTTTCAAACCTACATATATGCCACCACTGACTTTTTTGTTCAGTACGATACGGCCCACACTGCTACGGAATCTTTTAGCAAGTTATATCAATACCCTGAAAAATATGAGCAAATTAGTGTTTTTATGCCGATTAAACACTCGAAACCCCGTACTCATAAAATTATTTTCACATTTTCGTTTATGTAGCAGTATTCTCTTCGTCTCAATGCAGAAAATGGTTTCCATCCGAAAGCGATATCTCAAAGGGTGACTTAGCTACACGGAATTTAGTTTAACATGTGAAACCCTATCCTTGCTCGCGCCGCGTACCGAGGTAGGCAGAAGCCTTAAATACAAGCATGATTGCAAACATGTATAATTGATTGTGTAGTTTTTTTTTTTTTAATTTTTATTTGTACCATATTTTTTTTTTCTTATTTTAGACACTAAATTTGACTAAATTTGGCTCTTATGAGATTTTTTATCTCTCATAGTATTCGCGTAATGGCTTGTTAAAGTCATATTTTGCATGTTTCCGTTTTAAGGACTACACTAAAACCAACAGATATACCAAAGTGAAAAAAATCACAGTGAATAAAGACATTGTAGGCTACAATGTCATGCTCATAAAAATAAAGAATACAAATTATTTGTATTTAAAAAAAAAGCTAAAACTAAAAATTTTAAAAATAAAAATTGGTGAGTTCCCTACCTGCACTTCAGATGCGTTGCAGCGGGTTACGACTATTCTCTTTCTGACGAAACTATTTAACTCACATTATGTTTGTAAATTTACAAAAAGAACACACACTTCAAACTATGTCGCTACAGTTTTTAAATTCGGCACGTTTATTAGAAACATCATTTCCGGGCCCCTCAAAATGGCGACAAATGGGTTTTTCAAACTGCCGTATCTGTTAAAAGTTACAACCGGATTAAGGGGTATTGATCCCTACTACCTTGGATTTATCCGTTTCTTCTCGATAACTTCTGTTCCAATCGATGTATCAAAATTTTTGTCACGACAGGGCATAGATACAAACTTAATCGATTTTCTGTAATTGTTGGAACCATTATAAATTCATTATTTTGTAACGGGAAACAGCTGAAAAGGAAAAATTGCTGTATTTACGGGAGCGACTACAGAGGCCACAAAATTAACAGAAACAATGCCATATGGATTCCAAAAAGTGAATGAAACAGTAAACTATGCCTTGTCAGCGTGAAAAAAGTAAACCAATGTCTCTATTCTCTGATTTATAAGAAAAACCGTAAAATCGATCTGACAGGGCTCAATCCACCTTAAAGAAAAATAGAGACGAGCCTTAGATTTTGAACTATGCGACAAATAAAATAATGTGGTCACCGCTTAAAGTCGTATAGGAAGAAGGATAATAGTGAAGCACAGCACGTCATCTGAGTAGCTTGCGCGGAGAGGCGATAATGTATTACATACGCGGGTAAGTGGCAACCTTACCGCTCCTGCCTCACGCACACTAACACAACATTCAAGATATCTAGTAAAGATTTCCTATGGGCCTGCATACAAAATCAGGATGTAATTTAATTCTTCCAACTAGTATACATTTTGAACTTATTTAAGCTGTGGTTATGAACTTTATATAAAAGCAGACAAAATGTGATTGTGTTACTAAAGAGTCTGCATACTAAATGTTAAAGAACTGGAAACTTTTCTTCTGAAAAGTTACAAAAAATGCTTAAAATCGTCATCCAGGTCAATAAAATTACGACACTGATGCTGATTTATTTTGGTTACTAACTTAATAAACATTATATAATCCTAATAAATTAATTTGAGTATGCGTTATTAGAAAATTAAATAAAATGTTTACACTCCGAATGTCCTTAACGGAACTCACGGCGAGAGCATTCGGATTTTCGTATTCCATTTGCACGTCGCACTCGCCGAGTCTCCAGAGAGATATCTGTATTCCAGCATAAATATGGCGGCGATCACTGGTTACACTGTAAAGAAATTGCGGTAAATTCCTCTACATGTTAGGAAACTTACTCCACACATATAAGGAAAAATTACACAACTGGTAGCGTAAATTTTTCCTAATATATTGGCACAGGTACTCTACAACAATTTTGCATAAAGCGTGAGCGATATTTTCGAATCGTTTGTGTGGAGAATATACTACCGTGTGGAAGTTTCCATGTTCCGAAATTAGCTTTCCCGCACAAAGTTGGGGAATATTTCCATACACTTGATCAGAAAAATTACCAATAGTTTACAGCTACGTAAACAAGGAGAAAATATTTGCTGGGGTGGACATCCAGCATCATGACTGTATCAGTTTTGCACTACGATAATATATATAACATGTAACACAAGGCGAAAATATTATTATTTTATTATGAATAGTTAGAGGCACGATTATATCGCGTATTCATCTGGCTACAGCTTAGACTTCCTAGTTCTATACACGCATGGGCACAGTCGAATATTTATTGTCTTCAATTCGTACAAGCTTGTATTTCCTTATTTATTACTGGCTTGCAGTCCGTCATATGTGTATCAAACCTACTTTCGTCCCATCACAGGAATGTTAGTGAAGTATAACTCCTTAACGTTCAATCTAACTTCGAATCAATATGCGAAATAATCGTGCCTCTAATAATAGTGTTTGTCGCTTAAACTGTGATAAGATTACCCTAGCTGAGTGGTTTGTGTACATTAAGGGGGCGTGGTGGGCTAATCATGCAGTTGTTTCTGGTCGAACTGTATATTTCTGTTATATACATTCGTTGCGCTACAGGAACGGATCTAGGCTTTCCTTCGCCCGGGGCAAGAATTGTGATGTGCCCCCCTCCTTTCCCACCATCTTTTCCCATAAGTCCAAGCAATCCAACAGTAATAAACGTATCTACATTGTTTCGTGCTCGCGTAAATAACAGTATAAAATTTTGGTAGAAATACATAAAACATGTAATTACTAGCTACCATCAGCAGTGATTTAAGTGTGTATTCTAATTATAAATACTGTCTTTATAACATTGTACGGTATTAAAGATTAATAAAAAAAACGTATAAAAATATAAAACAAAGAAGAGTCTAAATATAGGTAGACATTGTATCTATTTACACTCATTTACATTTCACTCCCAAGTAAAATTATTCGGCACCACCAGCCGCTCCCTCTAACCTGGCGCCCGGGGCTGTCTGCCCCCCCCCCCTATATCCGACCATGTTGCGCGAGGCGATGCGTGAAGCTGGTCCTTGGGAACGAGGTCCGGCCATAACAAGCGTATGTCATCGACCAAGCCAATCATGTCGCTGTCACAGTGGCTTTGTCACGATCTAGGCGCCAGACGGTCGGAATATCTTTAAGATTGCAACAGTAAAAAGCTACTAGTCTTCAAGGCAAGGGGGGAGGGAGTTAGCAGCAATTGGGAGGAGAAGCCAGCAGTGTTATAATAAAAAAACTGTGCTCCAAACGATCTGGATTGTGCGTGCCTCCGGCCTGAATTTCGGCATTACCCATTATCTATGTTTTCCAGAGATGTTATGCTGCCGTGCAGAGGAGAAGAAAAAAAATTGCCGTCACGTTTCTTATGGTCTTCGTGGCGCTTGGAGTGAGGTTATGAATTTTAAAATCCGTGCTGAAACAATGAAGCAGAGAGACGTGTAAGAGAAATCTGTGATTGGGCAAGTGGAAAAACAAATTAAGTCATAGACTGTTGATGTTTACTATTGTGAAGTGCAGACATTTCGGACATCACATAAGGCAACGGGTCCGTATTTATACCGTTTTTACGAGTTTATTATTTTTTTAATTTTTAAAGGGAACAGATATCGCAAAACCGTTACATAAAAATTTTGTAAATGGTCTGTACTATTCAGACTAATTTTTTGAGTACGTAAGTTTCTATAACTATGACTAATTATCTACTTAATTAAATTTTGCTTATAGTCAATAATTATCCAAAATTACGAAATTTAATGTTTTGAAAAAAATCAGGCTTCATAGTACAAACAATTTCCAACATTTCCATGTGACGGTTTAGCGAGATCTACTCCCTTTCAGGGTTTAAAAAATAAAACTTACTAGGATAGCATAA
Source organism: Medauroidea extradentata (assembly GCA_003012365.1). NCBI lineage: Eukaryota > Metazoa > Arthropoda > Insecta > Phasmatodea > Phasmatidae > Medauroidea > Medauroidea extradentata. The sequence goes on along the minus strand of PNEQ01078119.1, from coordinate 6,028 downwards.
ATATGTGCCTGTGGCCGTAACATCTAGGTTGTAGCGCGGGTGAGGGGTGACATGATGTGAGTTTGATCAGCCCGCTGGGAATAGAACCCGAATCTCTTTGGTGTAGGACGAGTTCTCTAGTCACTGTGCCAACCGGTGCCCCGTTTTACTATTGTCCTTGGTTCGTGTTGGCGTTGCTGTAACGAAACCTATTTTGCACTGCAGTGATTTATATTTACAATTAATTTACATATGGCTACTTAGTCCTTTAGTTGGAATGGAGAAATCTTAAAAAAAAAAGTTAAAGTAAAATTTTCTAATAAATGCCGCTATGGGAACGATATTGTTATTAGTTCGTAAATCGTTTTCGTGGAACACAAATTCGAAAATTATATCTTCGATATTAAAAGTCGGTAGTATATAATACGTGACCAATAAGAAGACAGCAAAAATTTACTATTTCTAAACGTACAAATAGGAAAGTTATTACATCTTGACGGATTTGATGTAAAGAAAATAACTGCTTCTTTTAAATCTCAATTTTAACGTTACGTAATTTTATGATAAATATTCAATTTCGATAGTTAACTATTCCTGTGGAATGGCATTTCGAAATCGTGCTCATCAGACTCTTTGTCTCAACAGTAACTATATATTTTTTATGTAGTTCTAAAGAATACACTCAACAGTTAGAGCCCACGATTTTTCGCGAGAAGAATTCTGCAACAGTTTGTTTCAATGCCTTATGTGGTGTCGCAGTAACCCTGTTCCTGTTGGCACAGTCAAATGAGCCACGTCTGTGCAATAATACATTCTGGCAATAAACATTAAGCGTATGTGCAGATAAGGCATTGGAACAAACTATTGCAAAATTATTTCTCTATCAATAGAATTTTTCGGCTTTAGAGATAATAATTTTTCTAAACCCAGACAATAGCCGATACCATAAAATTGCTCCGTAACTTTTTTCAATTTGGTTTTACCATGTAGTGTAATTTTTCGAGACAAACGATATACATGTTTTAGCTAATTTATCAATTAAATGGAAATTTCGTTAATTCACTAATTACCCACCATCATGCTGTATTTTGTCTCGAAAAATTCAGAGTGCGTAGTTAAAACTAGTTATAACAACGTTACAAGACGATTTTACGATGCCCGTTTATGTTTGAAAAACATTATCGTCAAACATGTAGAAACTCGGGCCCAAGCCCTTGAACATGTACCCGGAAATTACCTAAGTTTTATAGTAATGTTAGCTATTTCAGTACCTTCTGAAGAAAGTGGGTTTTCGAACAAAGCAGGGGGCTTCTGTAGTTGAGATATGTCGCGACAGTATGTCTGTCAGGGTGTCGCGGAAACTGTGACAGCATTACGATAGTATTTCTTACAAGGGGAAGCTAACTGCCGAGTTTCTTTCTTTCAGAAATCACGTTTATATCTGTTTACCAAGACAATGTTTTTCTTCCTAAAAACTGCAATTTCATGCGCTTGTGAATTAGTTTTGTAGCAGAGAAAAACATCATGAAAAGACAAACGGAAATAGATTATTAAAAGCAATTTTGTTTCGTACAGTAATTGACACACTGCTCACACACACGTGTTCTCTCGTGCTCTCTCGCGCTCTTTCGCTCCGCCCCCCCCCCCCTTTTTTTTCTCTCTCTCTCTCTCTCCGTGTTTAATTTAGCAGACTTCTAATTATTATTTCGATCCAGATCGAATTAGGAGAGGGCCTTTACTTTAATCGAAGCAAATTAATATAATTGAGGGAGACGCACATATGGATTAGCCAATCATTAGAGATGATGGTTTATCGCGGGAAAACTTAAATGTTTGCTGGGTTTCAACATACGTTGAACTTATCAGAAGATTACTAGCTTTCGCTTGATCGTGGAGTTGTTACACTATTCGACTGAGCCAATAAGAATCCCGCTTTTGTAATATTTGATGCATGTTATTGGTCTGCAGGCAGCTACGCTGTGTCAGACGCATGTCGCCCAGTCATATGTATTGCAAGAAACTACAGTGCTTTCAAGGGTCTGTTGGCACAAAACATTTTCGCGATATACCATCATCTCTGCCTATCATCAGTGCTCGTTTCCTAAGAAATCTTATCCAGTGTCCCACTCTTCGACAACAATAGAACAGTGTAACATTTGTTTTATGAGGATAAAGTACTTTACGGTTTTTTGTAATTTGATTCAAAGTGTGTAACAACTTAATTTTATATTACCACGTGACTTGGTCAAGTACTGCATTATCTAATTCAAACCCTATCTTGTCCCAGCAAAGCTGTTTGGCCAAGTTTAAAGGAAAGAAATATTTACAACGGAGATCCCGTCGGCAACATCCTCTTCTGGTCCGATACCAAACAGGACTTTTGTTTCGCTATTGATTTTGATCTCAGTTTCAGTACAGTGAAAGTTTGTTACAAGTTTACAGTTTCAACACACCAAATTTACTTTACAATGCTACTGCATTGTGAAAATTTTGTATTTTAGATTAGGTGATGGCATCAACGCGCTTCTGTATTTTTTTCTCTTCAAGATCTTCAACTTTCAAGTGAGAATTAAGGAAACTGCTTACAACTTTTAGCCGACCTCTGTCGCGTAGTTCGTTATGCGCCGGTTTTCAGTGCGATGTGTTCTGGGTTTGAGCCCCAGGCAATACAAAAAAAAATATTTTTCTGACCTAGTCAACGCCTACAGAAAAAAATGATGGAAACACAAAAAAATACAAAAGAAAATATAGCAGGTAATATATAAAAACTAACACGGAACAATAAATGTTATAACACAACTCAGAAACCCAGAAACAACACGAACCAGAAAATCTATTTTTCTCGTTGATGTACAGACATACACATAACTCTCCTTGCTTAGCATTTATTTATTAGAGTTATTCTGTATTTGCTATTTGTTTTTGCTTACACTGGCCAATAACAAGCATGTCTAAATACTCATAAAAAATTACTATAAGAAATTGTTTGTTTTAAAATTACTCTAATAATGATGTGTTTTCGCAAATATAGTAGAGAACAAATTCGGACAAGTGCCGATATTTTGACAACCACTTTTGTCGGTAATTTTGCGGGTGTAAGTCCTAACGGCAGGCCTATTACATAATACCGTTAATTTTTTTCGTTAGAAAATTATAAAATCTGATAATATTATAAACTTAGGTAGGGTCTATCATTTAACCGTTACTTTTATAGTTCAAATTGTTAGTTCGATTATTATTTACGAAAAAAAAAAAAAAAAAAAAGGCGCCATGGAATCAATGCAAAAGTGATAAATTTGAATTTCGAACCAATATGTTTCTCTCCTAGCCGCCTAGGTAGCGCTGCACGATTGTCACCTCTGTCTACAATGCGAAAGAATCCTGCGTATTTTCTTTTCTTAATTTAATAGTACACAGCGCCTAGAAAGAGGTTCTAATATTATTCTACTAATGGAACAGTTAATACTTTTGAGTCAAATAAGCACGCGAACAAAGCAGGTGTGCAGCTTGGAACGAGACGTATTTAAATATTTTTAGTTTTCTCCTTATGAGCGCTGACCCCACACAGCTAAGAACAAACACATTTCAAAACTCGCGAAAGTTTTTACATATGAAATCACGAACGACCGGGTCACTCGCGTACGTACGTGCATCGCAGCAGCTGAAAACGTAAACAGCGGCTGTGAAAACAACAATGTTGAAGGTATATAATTTGTGCTGAAAATCACAGTTTAAAGGGCAACGACTTCAGACTCAGCATTTCGCAACGATACTCTGGGAAAAATACGTTGGCGTCGAATGGCTTCATATACCTCGCTTCGCTGATTGGACGCAATCAACATGACATACAGCGCTTAGGCGAGTGCGGCGAGTGAATGAGTTACGAGGGCTTGGTAAACGCTAACCTCATTAAGGGTGTTCAATGCGATAAATTCATAATTTTAAATATTTATTAAATAGTGTTAGTTTTGTAGACGATACTTGTGAGTAGTTTCCTCTTACGAAACAATTTTAACTCTCATAGTATTCTCATAGCGGTGCGTCAAAGTCAAAACCTGCTTGTTACGCCGCCACTCACAAGTATCGTCTGTAAAACTAACACTATTTCATAGAAATATAACATTATGATTTTATCGCACTTGAACACCCTTAAACCCGCCCGCCTGCCTTGTACACAGCGTTAGCGTACTAGCAGAACACTTTTTCCTACGAAACTTCTCAGCGTGTATTTTTAATGTGTGCATTTTAGAAAAGTACAACACTTCAAACGATTTCGGAATGGTACTTTCAAAACATCGCGTTACTTAGAAAGACCATTTTGGAGTCTCTCAAAATGGCTAAAAACTGTTTTTTCAATCTATTATATCTAAACTATTCACGGGATTCGTGTGAAACTACGATAGGAAGGTGTGTTGGGCTTTATTCAAAACTTTCCACCAATAAAAATATGTGGTCACTACTGAATGTGTCAGTCAGGTGAGTTATCTACGTTACCCACTGCACACCGTTTCTGTGTCTTGCGGTAGAGGCGATACTGAACCAGAGGAGCCCGTTAACATCACCCTTAGCGCCGTGTCTCACTCACAATAACACACGGCCCCCAGGCGGGCGCCTTAACTGATATGATATTTTAATGGAAGTCAGTATAGAATAACAAATTATTGCGATATTAGCAAACGGTTTCTCCAAGGCGTATAGCAGTTGGGTTGGGAGATAAGAGGGATATCGTCGGGATATGTCCCGCAGACCTCGCCGAAGTTCTCACAAAACCGTCATACTTTACAAAATAGCACACTATACTGTAGTTACGGATGATGGTAGGTATATCGTTAAAAATTGCTGTGCCAACATACCCTTGAAACCGCTTTAGTTTCTTGTGACACGTGTGATTGGGTTACATAACGTCTGACCAATAACAGGCATAAAATACAATAGCAAGATTCTTATTGGCTTAGTCAAATAAGGTAACACCTCAACGTACAAGCGAAAGTCAGTAATCTTTTGATAAGCTGAACGTACGTTGAAATTAAACAAACAGTCAAGTTTTGCCGCGATAAACCACGTGGTATCAGCCTAGACTTCTCAGTCCTATACACGCACTGGCCAAAGTCGAATATCTATTGGCTACTGACCGTAGAAGAGGGTAGCAAGTGATATCTCCACGAATTATTTCCTTTATTTACTACAGGTTTGCTGTCGTCAAAGGTGTGTCAAAACAGCTGTCGTCAAATTACAAACGTGAAAGTGAAGTATATACTTTCTTGACATACAGTTTGTCCTCAAGTCTAGCAATAGTACACTATACTGTAGTAGGCTATACAACACTACCGAGGTCTTGGAACATAACTGCACGAATACCAGCCAAACAAAAGTAATGATTTTCGGTGTCCCTCGCACGCCCTCCCCTCTACACCAGAAAAAATTCCTTATTATATCTACGAGTATCTTTCAAATTATTGAACAAATCATATGCTTGGATTATGAATTTCTGAGAAACTATTTTTGGTGCCAACATTTCCTTCTTTTAACTACGACACAGGAGATAACGCCAACGATATGAGTTACCTAGGAAAAATATTCCTTGATATAACTGACAAAAATATTGTTTAGGATTGTAGTTTTTCAAGTTTCCAAGCTGACTTTCAAAAGTTTTTATTTTTAAAATAAAATGTTTGCCCTTTGATTATATTTGAGCAGAATGCGCGTAATGCATGATTTAATTTTGTACGAGATGTCTCGTAAGAACTTGAATGAAAAATTATTTTCGAAAATAGTTCGTTCGCACATATAAGCTTCAATAAGTTCCTTCCTTGTTGAAGACTGGGTGATGACTTCTGTTGATATTTACAATACATAATGTAAGAAAATATCGTTTAAAAAAGAAGTAATTTAATCCTTTTCTAATTTCAATCGTAATTTCTGATTCCTGTATACATTATAATGCATATTTTGTTAACGTCTGCTATAAGGTTAACCGTAATTCACTTCGTACAGCTGATACTATATTTCGCAACAAGTCAATACTGTATTTTGCAACAAGTCAATACTA
>PNEQ01078118.1:0-43696 GCA_003012365.1 Medauroidea extradentata | reverse complement strand
CAAAAACAAGCTTACAGTGTTGCCAGAATGAGTGTTGCTCACAATATGTACATTTCCTTCCCGCTTCTCTCTTCCCGTGTTCCTGTGCATACTGCACCACTTTTGAGTTTAATGCTAGCCTTATAACTCGCTCTGTCCTTTCCCATCTCTGACGTGCGCAAAATATAAATAAATATATGTATACAAAAACAAATAAATAAAAATAAATATGTATAAACAGAAATAAATATGTATGTATATAAAACTATGTAACGATGTAAAAATATAACTGTGAAATCTCCGGTACATGTTTACGTAGCTGTACAGTTCGACTCAAGCTCTCATAAACAACACTGGTAACAAACCAAACCACGTGAAAACGGGTTTGTGGCAGGTGCAGACGAGTGGGTGGCTCAGATAACGGAACTGAAAGTTAGGCAAGAGGGGAGGTAGCAACACAAGCTGTAGGCAAGGTCAAACTCCGCTACACGCGCTAGGCAAGAAGATGATACGCAAGAGGGGTGGGGGGATGACTACACACGATGCAGACAAGGTCAAGCTCAGCTATGCACGCGCTCCGATCGATGGCGCGCAGCAGCTGTCATCACACTATGAATACATGGTTGCCAAGCATCAGCATTTTGGTGCGGCCCCCATTTTTTTGGAGTTATTACTTTTTCTGAAACTTTTCTTCTGAATTTAGGGTGCGGCCTGTATCTGCACGCGGCCTGTATCTGCGTAAATACGGTATATGCGCACTGCTTTCTAGGCAGGCATGCAGATCATTCGCTGATATTTTTTTTTTCGTAATTTTTTTCGTAACTGTGAATTTTCGTAAGTCGCAGGTTTCGTAACTCGGAGGATTACTGTACATAATTATTTTTTAAACCTAAGCGAGGGCTGGTATCGCATACATTTCTAACAGTTTTGTTTAAACTAGTTTTCACCTTGCTGATTGTTTTTTTAAGGCTGTAAATATGTACTATGATTTTAGTGACATCATGCTTTTTGGTTACTTCGTAGAGCACACATTCCCAATTTCAAAATGTTCTGGTATTCCTATTTTCAGTTGAATTTTTAGTTCACTTAGAGAATCATGTTGTATGTATGTGGGGTTTTGTCTACGGTTTTTGTGTGTGTCATATAAAATATACAAATACAATGTGTTTGTCACTAGTGGGTTTTTTTTGTGTATTGTGTAGGTATGTGTTTTTGTGGAAGTACCATATTTACCCGAATAGAAGATGACCTCAATTCCATGACGACCCCTAACCTCCAAACTTCTGTCATAAAACCGAAGTAGGGTGTTTTTCTTCTTCTCCTTCTTCTTAATCTTCTTCTATGCATAATACAAATCATTCAATAGGTTAATTTTTCTTTAAGTAAGTCAGTAAAACAGATTTTAAAATAACGTAATAGATCACACGTTTATGAAATTACGTTCATATCATTTCCCGTCCTTCTTAGAAATTTATGCATTTGATGTGCAAATGCGTATTTCAACTTCATCACACATTTTTACAGTATATATTTGTCAGTGCAAGGAGTTCAGAATTGCAGACCAAATGAATTGCTGAAAATGATGTTTCCCTACATTTTAGCCATTTTAATTTGTGTTCTCACTCTTTGCGGCATTGTTGTTTTTGATATCTGTCCGACAATGTTTTTTTTCCCCTCTTTTGTTTTTCCTCGTAACAAAATTCAAAATTATTAACTTAATTTTCCCGCAACAAACATTTGAACCTTTGCTGCAGCTACCATCTCCCGCGCTGCCGCTACATTGTCAATATATTGAGAAATACGTTACCACATATTAGGTTTGTTCGAGCGCCCTGAGATTTCTGCGCTCGAGAGCAAGTTGAGATTTTCTGGTAGCAGAAAAAGAGCAGGAAAGAGCAGAAATCGCAGTGCTCTTTTCTGCTTCCAATCGAACGCCTTAAAGTCTCGAGTTGCGGAACTGTTAATACAATACCTTTGTTTACTTCATAGCAGCTGATCGCAAATTTTCAACTTTTTTGAAAATGGCATTATATGGTTATCAGTCTTTTTTTAAGGAAGTGAGTGAATAGGCCAATGGGCGCTAAAAAGAGTTATTTCTCCAAGTGGAAACCAGCCTAGTTACGTAACTGCAGTGAGGTCATCATAGAATGGGTCCTGAAATTTTTAGTGACCCTCAAGATTAACTTATAATATAACCCTTATCCTCCTAAGTTGTTCAAATGTAAAGATGTTAAAAAGTTTTGGAGCTTCTAACATAACTTTTTACCTTTGATGTTTCATGTTATTTTGTGTAAGAACTAAATTATTTAAAACATAACCAGGCATTAATTACTCAAGTCTGTATATCTGTACCTCGGAGGCATAAGACACTACGTCACAAAAATCATATTTTTCAGGAGAGCAGTTTGAAGAGTGAAATTCACTATGATTCACTAGTGAATCTGGCTGTATAGTGCCCGAAAACCAACGTTTTTGACACAACACAGACTTTATTTTGTATGTCACTACAAAGTATTTTAAACCGTGGCCATGTTTACGGTAAAAAGTGCATTTTGACAAAAAGTGTCTTATACCTCCGAGGTACAGATATATAAAACAAAATTTCTTCCAAGTGACTGTTGTACAGCAGTAATAGTTTAACTGATATTCATTTATGCAGTTTTATATAGGCCTATTCAAAATTTATGATTTTGCCAGAGTCACTGGTTTTTAAGGCATTTCTAGGTTAATTGTGTTACTTAACGACAGATTTATTAAATTGAATATTTTATTTCATCACTCGCCTTCAGCTACGAGTGTAATATTTTCATCTGTAGATTTATAGCCTTCCACTGTTTGGCCAGACATCGCAACGCAACAAAAATACTGAAGTCTCTTTTACAAAATTAACAATATATTCAAATGTGGCGCAAATTTCTCTGCTCTCGATCTCACTGCTCTTCTGCTCTTCCTCGGCAGCAAGAGCAGAAAGTTCATGCTCTTTCTGAGAAAAAGAGCAGTGCTCTCGACGCCCGAACACCCTACCAATAAAACACTTCCGGTGAATTGAACGCCCGAAATGAAAAAGAACCAGAAAAGAGCAGGAAAATCTCAGAAGTAGTAGAAATCTCAGGGCGCCTGAACAAACCTATAGATAAGCTTCGAGTATACAATATATGATGATAAATAAATATATGTGTGCTATGGCAACAAATGCAATGTAGTTTGTAACTCTCGTCACTGAGACACTCATGAAATGTAAATATTTAGGCTAGGTAATTGAATGTTGGAAATATCTGTGAATGTGTTTTTTTTTACATCTATCCATTTAACCTTTAAATATCTGTCAAGTGGTAGGCCTGACATACATAGTGTTTATAACTGCTGAAAAAATTATTATTTTGGTGCTTAAAAGTTTTTTTTACCCTAACCAAAATGTATCTTATGCAAACGCAAGGCGAAGTATGAACTTAGGACATCTTTGGTGAACAATTACATCACCTTGTATTCAGATCAATATGGTATGTCTTTGTATGTGTGTGCATACATCATGAAGCATGAGAATGATACGGGAGAGAAGAGGGTCAGAGAGAGTGCGCTGGGTCATTTGCGTAATTGCTGTAGTGTAATCACAAAGTTAATATTGCTTTTGTTTCACTGTCATGAATGGTGAAATACTGTTGGTACTTGCAACATTCTAGCACCAGAACATGATACAGTTTTTGTGCTCTAGGTAAATATGAAGATGATATTTTACTGGAGGTGGTGGTTTTGTTGGGGACTGCAGCATCAGATGAAGGCTGTGCCTCTCTACTTTGCAAAGCAGATGTCCTCTTATCGCTCATTGAGTTACTCAAAGGTTAGCAATACATTACATTTTCTGATATTCTTGTTTAGTAAAGTGCAAATGTTGTTCTATTTATAGATGTACGTAATACTTCGTAATAGAATAGAATGCTGTAAAATTAAAATTGTGAATGATGCTGTCCTGAAATAGTGATATTGTTATGTCATGATTTTCTAAATGCTCTCAAAATTAAGGAAAGTAAATTCGAATTAACGTGAGAACTGAAAATAAATGAAAAATGAAAGGAAATTAAATGAATGTGAATTAAAAATTAAGGGGTTACTGAGATTAATAAACCTAAAACTAAAAGGCAGTAACAACAAAATATACATTGCTCACTCATGTTATCTTAATCAAACCTATCAATTTATTTTGGTTACAAAAGTATCACTTAATCACCTCATTCTAATCATGATAATTTACTTGTATGACTTCAAATAACTTATTTGAGTTCAGGGTAATCGTGGAGACAGTTAATTTAAGGGCGAGATCATTTGAATTTAGCATCACTTGTCGGGTGTCATTTTAATCCTTATACAATTTGCCAACTTTTTTCTCGCTTGAATTTTCTTGGTAATTTTGCGGGCTGAAGTTTTATTCGCGTTATAAAATTTACTTGTAGTTTACAGCCTCAACCGAGACACTAGGAGCGCGACAGTCTGACGCTGGGAAAGGGTGAACAAAGGCTTAGGAATGTGGGGATTTTTCGGGGAGTTGCAGTGACGCTCTTTGAAACTGATTGTTCTCCAAGTTAATGTATCACTCCGCCAACAGCGGGAATTTAACTGAATATATATATCTTAATTTGAAATGAAATATTTGCTTAACAAAAATAATGACACGTCTTTTTTTTTATGAACTTTAGTTTGCATAGGTTTTAAAGTGTAATTTTGTTTGTTTTGGCCATGGTGAATTGAGAGTTCTCGGATGTTTGATAGTGAGGGACTAGTTCCCGCCCGCCATCTTGGTGGCTGGTGAGAACGAGTTCCTCGACCCAGTCTTGTTACAGTCAGTGTGCTGATGAGACGTGTTTTTGCTGAGGAGAGTAAATAAAGTGATGAGGGGAAAGGTAAAACCCTTTTAAGACGACACCGTTTTAAACGTTTTCCTGCTTAATAAATAATAATGGAAAGGAACGGAAAATTCCGTATGGTTTTAACCTATACTTCACCCTTTTAATACGTTTCCTTTTAAGTCGTTTTCCCGCCTAAGACGTCTGTAATATGCCCTATAAAAACGTTTTCTTCTCATTTTAAGACGTTTTATATTCCCGTTAGCATTAGTTTTTTAAGTGGTAATGAAATAATTACTCAACATAACCTTTCACGTTAACACAACAAAACAAATGCCGCCATTTCGTAAGAAGCATTTGGCCTCGGGCACGGTCGTAGAAGAACAGGTCTGGACACTCGCCTGGATATCTGACCCCCTTGTTGTTTGGCTGTAGTTCACTAAGTTACCGAGAATATTGTGTTTTATTGGCGCTGATGTTACGGCGGTCGGACTAAACTCCGCCCACTTTCTTTCCGCTAAGGTAAACAATTTATCAAAACGAATTTTTTATCAATTTATGAAATACTTTCTTCGCTCACAAATTTAAGAAAAGGCTCCAGCAATCTTTATTTACTTTATAAATTTAACAATGGAAAAAAGTGGACGGAGTTTGAGTCCAACCGCCCGGAAAACAGCGCCAATAAAACACAATATTCTCGGTAATTTGGTGAACTACAGCCAAACAACAAGGGGGTCAAGCAAAATACATTGTTAGATAGGCGAGTGTCCAGACCTGTTCTTCTACGACCGTGGCCTCGGGTTATTCCGTGCAGCCAGACAATACTGCTGTCTTTTCTCATTGAGGCAATCGACACGTGGCCTCGGAAACTTCATTCAGCCAAAAGATGACGTCGCCATTGCGGTTTTTTCTACAGCATACGGCACATAGAGTACGCTATTATTAAAAGCGTAGTGCACGAAGCGACGAATCCGTGCAACAGTCTGTTATCTTATTGTGCTTTAACACACAGCTGTATATATCTGTGCTTTGAAAAACGGAAATCGGTTTTCCAGTTGCGTCCCACGTGTTAGTTAACCTGTTTGATCCGTTGTTTTATGATTTTGATCGTAATTATAATGTAACAGATGGAGTTTATACAGTATTGTTGGTTTGTTTATTTCGTGAGTTGGTGTAATGGTAGTTTATTTTTCTGCGGGACACGGTAAAAATGGACAGTTTAGAAAAGCCGGGCTCGTCTACAACGGGCATAAAGAGAAAAGGAATATCAATTTCTGAAAAAATGCATATGCCATGGACTACTTAGAAGGTTTAAGTAGTTTTTTGATGAGCACTGCAGATGTTCCTGACAACATTCACAGAAGTCTCTGGGATTTACAGATGTACACTCCCAAGATTTCTGCAAACCGTGGTAACGGCGGTTGCGATGTAGGGATGAAGAATTGTATTTTTTGTAATTTAAATTTTTTTTTTCCCTCGCCCGAGAATTCATTCAAAACAACCCGGCCATAATGCGTTAGTCAATCTTTCTGCTACTACGCACATTTTCTCTACAACTGTAAATCTCTTCATTTTGGGATTTTAAGTGATGTAACGGCCAGGAACTTCACCTCTTTCATTTGTTTAGGGCTCGAACCCACAAACTTACCCTAGATTTAAGAGGTGTTCTATCGGCAGGTGTTAGGCCGAGAGCAAGATGTGGACGTGCGTTGCACATTTTTTCAAATATATTAAAAACATCAGTACCACCACAGTACTGAAACCGTATAAGCAAGGACCCCTAAAAACTATGAATAAAAATTTCCAATTTCTGTATTTAAAAATGTTAAAAGCAGTTAAAAAATTTGGTGTTAAAAACTTTAAAGCAGTGTAAAAATTACAGTATTTAAAAGCTGTGAAACAAGTGTTAAGTGGTAAAAAAATTTTTGTGTAATACTATTAGAATGATTATATTTAACCAAACAGTTTTGATTTTGCCACGTTCTCATTAACTTTTGATGTCTATAATATATGGCTGGTACTTTAACTCAGTTGTGCAAATAATAATAATAATAATAATGTATTTTTTTTTATTACCAGACTATATAAATGTACCCTCCTTTTTGTTTAAACTATTTAGGAGTTTTAAAAATGTCTTCCAATTTATTCTGTCCCTTTCAGTACATATACAAATTAAAATGTTTTATTACAAAAATATGTGTGTCGATAAAAATCATTTGTTTAGTGTACCAACCCAAACAGACCAACTGTTTGGTATTTATTCACTGCTGGAATAGCTGAAAATTATGTTTCACCTTTTTAATTTGAGTTCCTACTCCTTGCGACACGGAGAACTTTTCATTATCGGTGTTTACACAAGGATCTGCCCCGTAATGTTTTTCATTTATTTGCGTTACGAAAATCAAAATTATAAATGCAACGCGACATCTTCGAATATATTGAATCAAAACATGAAAAATGTTAACAAACATGCGTTAAATCAACTCTGTAGACTTCGCACTTTTGCTGTCACTACCATCGCTCGGCCGCCATCTAATCGATATATCAAGATATCTGTACCGCATGACCGCGTAAGTTGATATGCTTCAGCTGCAAAATACGTTGAGGAATGAATATATCTGCACAAATGTATCTTAAGGCCACCATCTGTAAAATAAAAATATTTGGTTTTTTGCGTGATTGAATGTGCAGAATAAACGTTGTTTTTTCTCAGTCATTGTTATTTAAACCCTTTAAATATTAGTGAAAAAGATTAAAGATCTATTAAAATGGTACGCATGGACTAATGTAATTACAGTGAATTGATAATTAAACAATTGTGGAAGTATCTTAAAGGAAAACGTATGCATGTAGACTGTTGTGCCTCAATTTATTTGCAACAAAACATCTGCCAAGGCACCTGAATTCGAGTGAAACGTCGCTTTTAACTAAATTATTCTGAAATCGTGGAATACTTAATAACTATGCAGAATTTCACATTATTTCGCGAATTTCACGAGTCACCATTTTTGGGATCCTTACATATCAGTAATCAGTACAGTAATTATTCTGGTCGTTGTCAGTGATCTGAAAGTTTCGGAATGATTGGCTGCTGTAAACTTGTAAATGAAAAAAAATTCATACTTGAATTAACTATCTAACACAATTTCCTGACTTATTCAATAGCCTACCTTTGTATAAGAAGAATTATATTTCATAGAATTAACTGATAATAATATACTTTTCAGATTTTTTTTTTTTTTTTTTTTTTTTTTTCAAAGAAACATTTATATGTATATTAAATATATTCTTACTTATTTCCATTTCCATGATGATTTCAGTGTTTATAAAAGTTTCCAATAACTGACATTACTAAAACTACTGTCTGGGGAAATCAGTGAGCATCAGAATGTGGCATCTTAAAACTTTGTTGGAGGTTTGCAATACAGTATGTCGCACACCGGACTGTTGCACACGCCAAATGTCGTACTCGCCAAGCATACGATGAACATGAAACATGATCCCTTGGAAAATGGGCGATGTCTCACTTGGCCCCTCAAAAGCAAACTATGTTCGCTTCTTCTCGTTACATCACAGCCTTACTCGCCTTTTGACATTTTTCTTTTTGAATAACTAGGTTGTAAAACTCAAATATTTTCTATTTAGATACGGTTAATTTGGAGGTATGAAAACAGGCTACTGTTTAAACCAATAACTATGCAAAATATGACAACCAAATTGCCTTGTATTTGTGACTTATTATTGAAAGTAGAACGTAAATGTTAAAAAAAAATTACTCTATAATTAATGACAACTTGCTGTTAAGGCGTATCCCTCTTATGTTCTATAGAACTTCTAGCGCGTCACTCGCCGTGCATGAGAGCAGCTAGTCTTGTGTTGTCAGCTCCTGCTTTGGTACGCAATGTGCTAGGTGCGGACGGCTATTGTTAGTATGATATGGTGCAGGCAGAAGCGGCAAAGAAGCGAAGCTGTGTCGAATTTTCGAGCGGCGGCAGTACTTCACTCGCGTACATCCTGTCACTCGCCGCATGCTTCCAATAAAAATTGATTTTATATCTCCCACAGGCCACGTCGCCTGCTCCCAAACTGCTTACATGCAGAACACACACGTGTATTTAATTACATTGTCTTGTTTGCCCGTTTGCCGCCCACACTTAGAGCACTGCCTTGAAGTGTATGTACAGTGTGCAATTATACATGATTCCGTGGCCTGCAGCTTAATGTTTCCTAAAAAGCGATACTCTGGTGATCACAAAATTATTAGTTTGACTGGCAAATTAAAATGCTACATTTAATAAAAGACATGTCTGTTGCAAAATTTGGCAGCAGGTGCGGAGGAAATAAAAAGTGTATAATTCGTAAATCACAAAATAAAGCACGACAAATAAGATCAAGTGTTATTACTGCACCGAAAACAGCAGAAAAAATTACCCCCAAGTAAATTTCAGTGTAATCAATGGCGTTGTATTAAACTGAAAAACTGCTAAAACTTTGTTCTCATTCATGTTTACAGAGGTTTAAAATTTGTCATGTACGTATGGGGAAAATAATTGCACTAAGTCTATTTTAGTGTAATCAGTTCTGCCGTATTAAAAATGATACTGCTAATATCCTTAAGGCGGCCGCCTGGTGAAGGATATGTTTGTTTGTTGAGGTGAAAATTGATGAGGCGCTACGAACAACATCGGCCGGCACATGTATTGTGATATCGCCTGTACGCCAAAAGTTGTAAACGTGCGTGCAGTGTTCCTGCCGTGACAATTTAATGTGGTGGTCACTGCTTAATGTCCCGAAGAAAAAAGACTACAAGGAACACCTTGCACGTCAGTTTGGCACGCTGCGAATAGAGGCGACATGCTTCTCATCAGGTGTGGGGCACTGGCTCTTATCACTACACTTCCCACACGTCAAAGGTGGAAGTTCAACACCGGTGAAGACTCCACTTAATTACTGTCAAAATATTTTATTTTTGTAATCCTATTCATTTCTGTAATTTTTATGCATGTCATACAAGCAAAAAATATATATAGACAATTGCAAAATAATCATGCCTAGATATTCGTATTCGTATTTGTGCTTTTTCTACTGTTATTTTGTGTTTGATTGACATAGATAAAGTAAGCATTAAACGCGAGAAATAGTGTTACCAAATATAATTTTATCGACACTTGTGGTGACGCTCCCTCCGCGCACGTCCTTTTGCAAATGTAGGGTGGAGAGATAGCGTGGCGCATCAGGCAGTGCCGTGTTGCGACATCAGCAGTGGCCGACCACCTGGCTCGCCACGCGCTGTTGCCAAGTATTTGTGTCCTCGCAGTATGGCTGCCGTACAGCTACATGCACACGTGATGTAGAATTTTTACGATATTTAAATGTTGTGGGACACTTTATGAACGTATTAAAAATCTGTACCTCACACAAATATAGTAGTAGTACTTAGATTTAGGGGTTTAAAAATTTTTATATAAAATGCATATGTAGGTTATTAAGGTGTCTTGAATATACATCGTTTTCATTATCCGTGGATTTTCTGTACTAAAGATATTGTTAAATTTAATGTTAGCGTTTATGTATGAAAATAAAAAGTATAATAGGAAATAGAAATACAAAAGAAAAAATTTATAAATATATTTATCTCGTATTCCCACAGAACATCAAAAACCTACAATGTTACAAGTGTTGCACTTATTACATACCCACTAGCAAGAGAGAACACACATGTGAAACAGACTGAAACTTTCCAGCGTTGCCAATTGTACTACATGCGAGATGAGATGGGCAGTATCCTTCCACACATTTAGCCACACCAATCCACGTATAAGTAACAAATATCACGGGTGACGTGTAAACCAAAACCTGTAGCCTATTTGCTTACGTTCAGAACAACTATGACTACCACTACAACAACAAAACAACAAATATTTACAGTAGAACCCAGATTTAACAAAATGCCTCGGGGGCCTGAACATGTTATTCTAAATCATTGTTTCGTTAAGTATAACTTTATACTGTATTTTTTAACCCCTGAAAAAATAATTAAATCCTTGGGCCCATTTTGTCAGAATTTAAGGTAATTAAAAAAATGCCTGTTAGTCTCGCTGTTAGTACACAACTATCAATTCGTAACTCGAAGCTGTCAAAGAAAAAAATTCAATGAAAAAACTTAACAACTTTCAGTGGAATGCACGTTGAACGTGTGCTTGATGAGTTTGAACACACAAGCACCATATACAGAGATAAGTTCTGCACATAAGTGTTAATATCTGGTCAGTATAACAGGTATTTAAGGGTTAAGCGAAGTTATATAAAGATGTAAAAGTAGCATTTTCCAAACTTCAGTATCATTCTGTCACTCATTCGTCTTACTTAACTACTAAAATCTTCAAGAAATTAAAAGCACCACCACCTCGATAATTTTTTCGTCCAACGTGTGCATCATCATTTTAGATGTGTTTTATTATTTTCTAGAATAGTTGATGTGGTGGTATGGCATGATTTCTGTAGTAGAGTGTTAAAGACCCATAATGAATTTACTAATCACAAAGGTATCAATAATTTTTACTATTTGCATAAGTTTCAGGTGTTTGTAATTTGTTGCATTATTAAAATAGTTTTAACTAGTTTAAAGTATTTCTCTTTACCCACTATACCAGTTCTGTATCTTCTACCTAAAGTTCAAAAACAACAACAGCCATCCCCAGGACAGCCAATAGTATCAAGCATTGGAAGCCCTACAGAAAGTATTTCAGCACTTGTAGATGCATGTCTTCAACCCTGGGTACAACAGCTCAAACACCGGGACTGAATCCCCCAAGATGCCTACCTGGTCACGACAGACGTCACATCCCTCTACACCAACATCCCCCACGCATCTGGATTATTTGCTATTGAACACTACCTGAATCAGAGACTGCCCAATAGTAAATCCCACCACAGCTTTCCTGGTTAAACTGGCTAGACTAACCATAACCAACAATAGCTTCAGATTCCAGGACGTTACTACCTTCAAATCAAAGGCCTGCCATGGACACCCACATGGCCCCATCTTATGCTAATCTGTTTATGGGAAGACTGGAGAGAAACTTCCTCTGTCACCAGGTCACCCAACCATTTTGTTGGATGCGCTTCATAGGCGACATCTTTATGGTTTGGACCTCTACAGAAACTAGTCTCTCACAATTCCTGGAGAACCTGAACACACATAGCCGTCTCAAATTTACATGGTCTTATTCACAAACACAGGCACTATCTCTAAATGTTCAGCTAACCCTTCACAACGGTACCATTCACACCTCCATGTGCCCTAGAGGATTGCTTCAAGTATGAGACTGTGATTTTTCTGGACAGACTTTGTACCGGCTTGTGACTTTGAATAGTGCGCCGTGTGTTAGCCTGCCAATGAACTCGTTATCCCCTCCTGCATAGACTCTGACGCGCTTGCTGCAGCTTCGTGAATGTTCAGCCAGGTTCGGCCGTCTTCGTGCTTCCCCCCCTTTTCCCCTTCTCTTCCGAGCCTAGGCGTGCCTTCCTGAGCAGTTTCGGGTCACTCTTCCTCCGTCCTGCTAGCGAGTGAGTTTACCGAGATCTTCGTGGCCGTCGCGGCACCATGTTTTCATTTATTAGTTTCTGGTAAGTCTTATTAATATTTGGAATTTTTTCTTAGAGTTTGTCTTTAACCTTCACTAATTCTTTGCGCCGTTAGGCGATGCGGTGCCGTCTCGGTCACGAGGGGATCGGAAGCCCCATTTATTTGTATTTGTTAATTGGGTGTAATGTTTCCATTTGACTTATTATCAGACATTCAACGTTTTGTGATCAGCTTGAGGGCCTTTGTTCAGTACCTTGTAAACCTTTTTGATATTAAAAGTGAGTTTGTTGAAATTAATATTGCTTATGTTATGGTTGTAGTTAATCCCGTGTCCCGTTAGCGAGTAAGTACATCGCCTAATGAAGTGAGTGTAGAGGTGCGGGTAGGAGACTTGTGCCTAGCACATAGTGTCACTCTTGTGCTAGAGTTGTAGGGATTTGTGAAATTGTTCCCACGAGATTCGGGCACACACCAAGCCCACCAACAACCTGCAATACCTCCATTTTGACAGCTACCACCCATACCATGTCAAAAAATCACTACCTTACAGTCTTACCACCAGAGCCGTACATATTTGCACGACCCACAATGGCCTTAACACACAGTGTGAAAAAATAGCTAGAGCCTTTATTGACAGGGGCTACCCTGAAAACCTAGTCCACAACCAAATCCGCTGAGCCATCTCGAATACAGATACTAAAACCAAGACCACAAACACAGATGTATTCCTGGCTGTCCCATTCCATGAAAACCTCAACAAACTTAAAAACATCCTCGACTTTGGTTACAAAATCGTTACTTCCTCACCGCAAACAAAAAACTTGCTTTCTTAACCCCCCAGATTTATCTTCAGATGCCCACCCAACCTTCGCAACACACTGGTATGCCCTAAACTTCGACCAACAATGTCCAACACCACTACATCTGCCCCCATAGGGTCACATCCCTGCAATAAACCATGCTGTGCATCCTGTGTTATTCATCAGCCCTCCACTTCTTTCACCAGCAGACTTACCAACCACACATATCCCATACAAGGCAGCTACAATTGTGCAACAGAAATCCTCATATACCAGCTACAGTGCAAACATTATAATGCTGAGTATATAGTCCTGATCACAAACACACTCGGACAAAGAAGGAATGGTTACAGAGCAGATACAAAACAAGCTATAGCTGCGAAAGTGGACATTGGAGAAGCCAGTAGCAGCACATGCTGCTTCACAGAAACAAAACTTTGACTCCTGGTACAGTACAAAAGTCATGAGAGCTGTATCCTCTTCAAGCAATAGTTCAGAACTCGGGCGCTGGAACTAGCTCATCAATACATAACAAAGTCCAGATAACCACCAGGTCTCAACATCAGATACAGTACACCAGCACACCTTCAAACCCTCATAGCCTTTCATTTTGAATCTTCCCGCCATGCCTTAGTTCGCATCCTGCAGCTAGGGACACCAACCATGCTTCCACCTCCATCATATTTCAGTGTGCGTCTACTTCTAGCCTGATGAAGCCGACTTACGTCAGCGAAACGTCGTGCAACAGCGCACTTGCGCGACTTTGTGTTTGTCTCTTTCATCGTGTGTTTCTGTCTAGAAGTACCAGCCTGTGAGTACTTCAACATTCTGTCTACATATTTAATTCATTATCACTACAGTATCACTTTCAGTTATTTTACTTCTCAATTTTTGTAAAGATCTATAACTGTTTTATAAGTATCTCATACACAACATAATCTCTATGTTTCACTCACAAACATTTTAAAAAAGCTACACAACTAGTGAAGAAACATTTACATAAAACCTAAAAGAAGGCAATTTTCGAAACATTTATGTATATACTACTTTTGTTATCAACTCATAAAATTATAGATAACATTGCTACGAGTTAGTCTTTTTGTTACGTGTTTATCGTTATGAACAAGTACTATTCTGTGAGTTCCTCAACCCTCTGTCTACTTCACATACAGTGTAAATTGTTTACTACACATGGTTTGTTTCTCCTCCATCTTGTGTCTGCTCAATGTGTAACTATCTTCACTTTCGTGTTTATTTCCTTCATTCCTCTCTCTATTCTTAGTTTTATCGGTATGTCCCCAATATGTGTCCGTCTTTTCTAATGTATGTGTCACTATCAAGAAGTACCAGCCTGTGAGTTCCTCAACCCTCTGTATGCAGTACTTATTTAATTGGTTTACCTAGCTGCCTTCTTCACGTACTTTGTTTACTACTGCTACTGTGTTATAATTTATAAGTTATATGGATTTATGAAACACAACACCCCTAATATGAACCTAAATTATAAGTGAGTAACTTAAATGCCTTACAAGACTTATTTTTCTTATGAAAATAAAACCTCAGCGTTTCTTTATGAAACAATAATCTGATATCTTCTGCAATTTTTTCTAGCAGTCTTATATTAAAAGCTTATAATAGTTGTTGTTTTATGAAATGGGTCCCAGATGCGTCAAATTTGTTCACTTTTTTTTGTGTGTATTAGGAGAAATATAGTGAAGATTGATCTGTTCTTAGTCAACCCTCATGCAGTCAGCTATCAAACATACCACTAAATTTTACGGTACTGTATTAGATGTGCTGGAATGTACAGGATGCAGGAGTACAACAAGTAGAATAGTCCTTACAATTGCAGGGTTTATACCCCAGGAATTATGTAGGAAGCTATAGTGAGACCTGTGCAGTCTCAGGTTCATGTGCTTATACTACCTACATTGGCTGTGGCACACCAGAACCCATAAGGAGTGCAGAGATACCGAGTTCTAGCCTGGCTCCTGAAGTGATGGCTTGACATGCAGTGTGACCTTGGGGTGCACGATACAGGGGGCTAGGCTATGTTGCAGGCATTTGTTTTTAGGAAACACTCCTGGATTTTCAACTTCAGTCTGTTTATGCATCGTCTCAGTAGCTGGACACTTTGGGAAGGAGGAAGGGGTGTAGCAAATGCATGTGAGTTTGGGATAAGTTTATGTGGGCAACTGTGTAACAACTTTGATCTAAGTCACTGCAGTTTAGGCAAGCGCCCCAAGCAACTGAAGCACAGTGCCACAGTTAAGTATCCTGGAAACTCCCCGTAACGAACCTCAGCCGGGAGCAATTTTTTACGAGAGTACATTACCAGCACTAGTACTCTACTTCCTCCAGGTATGTGTGAAAGCCTGCTAAAGAAATTACAAGGGAACTATACTAACACTTGGACCTGCTGATCTTCTGGCTGATGAGGGGCTCGTCTTACTACAACGCTGTTACTTCACAATACTCTGAAACTCTTTTAAGAAGTTTCCCATTTAAGAAGTTGCCTGCATAATAAGATAAATAACTTAGCACCTTGTCTATATAAACATGTATAACTTAACCCTTTTAAGAAGTCTTCTAGCTTAACATGCATTATTTCTTCTTTTCCAAAAACAAATATTTTAACAAGATTTTACTATACTTCAGTTTCGTCAACTACAGACATAACTGTGTACTGGCCTGAAGGACCTATTGTAGATGCGCACCGCTGTGCTTTCTTAATAACAAGAGAAGTTGTTTTGCCGATTATGCTTCAAAGACTAACAACCAAGTTGTGAGTGAACCTATAGCTCTAGGGTACAGGTAAGTGGCAAAGGAATGATGTTCAGCCGTGGGGACACATTGTCACTGTTTTTGTTGATGTGATTTCTATCCATCCCTTATGTGCCTGCCCATGCACAGCTGCGAAAAGAACTGTACAAGCAATATTTAAGTTTTTTTTTTAATTTTTTTTGTCTCTTTATCTTCTATGTTTTTTATCTCCTTCAAAGGTTTAGTTTTCAGATGTTGATTAATTTTTTCAAAATGGTTTTCGACAATAAATAAAAATTTATTTTCTCTTCACAGCTAAACAAGAGGACGATGAGATGGTACTCCAAATTATATACGTCTTCTATGCTGTTTCCCGTCACATTTCGACACGAGATTACATCATTAAGGAGACTGGTATCCTTTTATTGATATATGGTACAGTACTTTTAAAATAGGCAGGTATTTGTCAGAGAAATTGTTTGTCATCAAGAAAAGTCCTCGCGTAGCACATGAGCAGTGTTGCATTTGCTGTATGTTCTTTTCACACAAAACTGCTAAACTTTTTCTCAAATTTAATGAACATACTCATGCGCACACACACAAACGTGCACGCATGCAGATATATGCGTACATGGCACGTCTACTTCAAACATGAAACATACTTTTGACTTCTTAAAAATGTGTAGAAATGACTTTTTTTTATACTACACTATTTGAAGAAATACTAGCTTGATTTGAAAAACATTAAAAAGTATAAGCATTTGTTTGACTTTAGACAATACTTTCTATAGACAAATTATAGTACCACTGCTTGAAGAAATTCCACAGAAAAAAAAACTACTATGAAAACACTGCACGTTAATTTCGTGCTATGTGTAAGGGAGTATTATTTTTTTATGTTCATGTTAGTGTCATGTCTATTTTTTTCCTGCCTTTACCAAAATTAAAAGGCTTTTAGTGAAGACTTATTTTAAATGTACTCTGTCATAAGATGTAATTCTAAATAATAATTCTGAATAAAGTAAAATGCACTGATGAAATTGTGTATTATTTTCATATATATTGTGACACATAATAATTAATATACAGTACAACATTGATATATTTTAGAAAATTGAAAGAACTGGAGAAACTTATTTTCTCACATTACAGTGTAATTTTTAATATGTTTGTATTTTTTATTTAATTAAACCCAGTTACAACATTTCAGAAGGGACTCAAGAAAAAAATGTATACTTAATGCTGGTAAATCATTATGAGAGGACAATTTCTTATTGTACTGTAATAAACTGTTACGGGACCAAATGAAAGTAGCCTTATAACTAGGAAAATGTTAGTAAGTGGGAACATTATAACAGGTTCTTCAATTGTACTTCACTCTGTTCTTATGTTTGTACTGAAGTATGTACTTCAGTGTACCAACTTTATTTCTTTATAGTGTTGTTAATGCACAAGACCATTATGTAGAAGAAGTATTGTTTATGAGGAACCAATCCTCTGCCCATTACATCTTGGCATGAGAGGAGCGAGATTGGACTGCTAGCATGGAGGCACTCCTGCTATCAGTAGATAAGGCAGCCTTGTGGAGGATAGGTGATAGTGCTGTTGTGAAATACAGTACGTATGGCTGCAGGTCATCTAAAATTACATAAAATTTGCCAAGGAATTGATTCCACTGTTGCCTTGAATTCTTTCACACCAGTGGACTAAGCAAACAGCACAGAGTGCTAGGAGTGCCAATTGTGGCTTGTTGGGAAAAAATTAGTGGCTAGCAAGGCTTACTGCCTGATATGGTAAAATCATGGCTGCATTAGGAAATTTGAGCTGGATGTATAAAGAAGGGTGACAAGAAGACCCCTTGTATACTAAGGACCAGGAAATTTACAGCCTTTGAGATTAAATGAGAAATTTGAAATTTTAATAAACTTTGTCTTGCCAAATTTCTTAGTTATTTCTTTACCTAGTATATAACTTGACAGAGAACTGTACTTATCAATTTACGTCCCAAGTCGTGGGCCATGAATAATTTGAGCATGTTCCGAACCGATAATGGAGTAAAATACCATAAACTTTCAGGAGTCAATAAACATCCAGTAGTACACTACAATTTAAGATTGCTCTCTAGGTCAGGGCACTGATGCCTCACCAAAATGGGTCAATTCATTGACACCTAATTAAAGTGCCCAGTATGTCTGAAAGCCCACCAGGAGAAGCAGCAGTCCTAGCAAATGCCTTATCTTCTGCCTGGTCGTTCTCTGTACTTTGGAAAATACCTATAGAGGATGGTTTCATGTACTGTCTTACGACGAGGCATCCACAGATCTGATCACTGGTAAATGAGAAGCAGTAGTGGTCAACCTGTGGCTATTGTACTTTTGACAGTCATGTTCCTACTTGCTTGATGTGTACTATGACTAAGCAGGTAGTATGTGAACCAAAACTAAAACAACTGCAGCATGAAGTGCATAGTATAGTTATTGTACTGTATTCAGTTCAAATACTGGTATTAATGAAATTTGCTGGGAGTTTATACTGCCTGAATATGCTCTCTGGACAACCTCTAGGGATGAAACAAATTGAAGGCTGACCAAAATATGTGCTCGTTATTAGAAATGTAATATCAGCCACTTCCATTCAGATACTCTCCATCCATTGACTCTGTGAAAGGTGGTAGGTAGAAGTGGCAGTAAAAGTCACTCAGTAAGGAAGGGTAATGTCTTGCCTCAATCAGCCTGATGTTTATTGCACAGATACAATAAAGGGATAACTCCTTCCTTCTCATGTACTGTATTCTGTATGGCAGGACATTGTCACAACTGCTAGCAGTTTGCATGGGACCTGTGATGTCTAAAAGTGCCTGGAAATGTATTCACAATAATAAAATTATGTTCCAACATCAAACAGTTTTTACTAATTTGCAATTTTGAAAACATACATATGCTAATTTTCAGACTTGTATACATATTGTTTTTGTACCAGGTTTTATGCCCTCTTAGCCAGGTACTGCCACCCTGGTGCCTCTGCAGTCACAGACACTGTTGGTGCTGTTATCTCATGCGAATGGAACTCCAAATACTATTGTACTTCTTGGCCTCCCGCTGGAGATGCCTCGCTTGCCAGACCTTCCTAGGCGACCTACACCAGTGTCTACTCCAGGAATGTCTCTGGGGCATTATAATAGACCATTAGGAAGCACATGGAGATGGATGATACTTGCAAGACCTAATTCCACGATTATAACGGGGATAACATTCCCCTTTTGGGCTCACTGCGGTGACAGGGGCATCCAGTCACCCCGCACTGGTCCCGTGCCACACAAGGCAAGCACGGGACCTGGACCGACCACTGCGCACCCAGCTAAGCGTGCTTCGACACTTTACTGTAGCCCAACAGCGTTCGACCTGAACTGGGCAAGCTTACTGCTTGTGTTTCATCCTTACTGTGAGTCGTCCCCTTGCACAGGAAGTCCAGGGACCACGCCACTCTAGACAGGCATGGGACCTTGCCCGACCACCGTGCACTCAGCTAGACGTGCCTTCATGCCCACCATAGTCCAACAGCGCCGGAACGAAGTGCCCCCGGGCTTCGTCCACAATGGATCCTAAACACATCCCCTCCTCGCTGTGCCCTAGATGACTCGCCCCTCATGAGATAACAATGGGATTCAGGACATGGGAGAGTGTTCTGAATAATTGGTTTCACGGCAGCTTGTGGAATGATAAACGCCGGTCCAGATAACCCCATTTATTCCAACAGACATGAGTGCTCCCCTCATCTGACCACCGAAACTGAGCGCCTAACACTTCACCCTGGATGGGCCTTTATTCCCGAAACTCCAGAGGGCTTCCTATTGTTGCATAATGATGTCCTCTTTTGTCCCCAGAAGCTATTCCCATCCACCAGGGTTCCCAGCTTTCAACTGTGCAACAATGCACCAGGATCTCCTTACTCTACTACTAGGTAATGCTGCAGGAGCAGTAAGAGTGCTGTTTATTTACGTGTGTAATACATTACTGTATTGCCTCTCCGTGCAAACTACTTGGCTGGCTTGCAGTGCTTTACTATTACGGGACTTTCAGCAGTGACTACATTAATTTTATTTGTGGGCAGCATAGTTCATAGTCTTATGCGTATTATAGAATTTTTCCAGATACAGCAGTCTGGAAAAGTCATTTTTGGCCATTTTGAGAGACCCGAAAACTATGTTTCTAATAAAAAACTGTAGCAACATAGTACGAAGTGTGTTCTTTTTGTAGATATATACAAATGTAATGTGCATTAAATATATAGTTTCATCAAAAAAATAGTCGTAACATGCTGCAACGTATTTGAAGTGCAGGTAGATAAGCCCCTTAAAGAGTGTGCTGTACTGTGTCTCATTCTGATGGATCAATGAAACTCACTCTCTGTCTTGGTCCTCTTGCTGTAGGATCTGCGAATAGTGGATTTTTGTGTTTGAATATTTTTAATGTAGTATTACAACAATATTCGGTGACTTTTTCGGTGACCTATGGGGACATAAATAAGTTCTTGAGACCTATGTATTTATGCCTAATAATCACTTATGTTATAACGTTATCACAGTTGAAAAATTTAACTATTTACAAGAACTATCAAAACAATGATTATATATTGTTTCTTAGTTTTTTTTTGCTCTCTCTAGATTTGGAGCAGTTCTTCCATTTTTTTTTCTTCTAACAGATTCTCTTTTTTTAACTCTTAACTTAACATCTTGATACAGTATTGTGTTCTGTTCTCTTCAACAAAATGTAGTGATTTTATGAATATCAATATACTCTCGGGAACCGTCAAAAAATTGCAAAACAAAAGTTAAAGCTGTTAAAAAATGTGACTGTGCACGTCGGAGAGCAACTTCGGCTTGTGAGCACTACTACATTACACAGTTCGTCTAGCCTCATTTCTTTATAATAAGGCAAAAGTTTACTCTTCATAGTTAACAAGACCGTGACAGAGTGACATACTTGTCTCATGGCCAGCAGATGACCGCACCTCCCCCTTCCCCTACCAGCATTATACTTTCTCCTCATGGGAAACAACTTGCAACACCTTTCCCGGTAACTGTCAACATCTTCAACTCCTTAGCGTAAAATTGCCCAGCGGACATCCAACTTGTAACACTCCCCTTCTTTTAGTCATTATCAGCTCACTTTCATGTCTATATTAACACCGGTAAAGAAAATATCTATTACTGTGTGGACAACATGATTTTTTGTACCCAGCCTCTACACACACCCAACCACTGAAAATGACAAATAGCCACATGTCTTGTATGTTATTTTTCGAGTTTTGGCAGTTTTTTAATTTTTTATATTTTCCTGGTTAAGTGAGTGACTGCTTGTGTTGCAATCTCCTACTAGGTTTTCTGGCGCGGACGCTGTGGTCAGAACATCGGCTTCATGGAATGTGTCCGTGATGAAGGTGATTGACGCACATTTACCTTTGTCTGGTTAGAGTATTGCGCCATGGTAGAGTGTGTGTGTGTCACTGTGTCACTGCCAAGCGAAGTGAAGGCACGACAGAAAACAGCACTACACATCAGCAGGGCGAGCATTTGAGAAAGTAAATGTGACTGGGCAATGGGTAAGAACGGCATAAGTGAATAAGTTATAACTCTTGACTGGGCCGTTTTTGCATTAACTCGACACTTGCAACACACATACATGTCTGGGCGTGCCATCGTTAAAAGAGCACAAGTACCGAACACAGTACAGCACAAATGTTGAACTTGCAGAGAATTCCTAGCAAAGTATATGCTCGATTTTTGCAGCTAGAAATAAATGAGCGCAATTTAAACATGTAAAAATAAACTGCTTGTTCCTACACGGCGCTCAACTGCCCACTTACAAAATCCGTGATCCTTCGTTAAATTCCGTGACTTTTTTGATGACTTTCGTGACCGGTAGACATCCTGTATTAAGATTTTTTAATAATAGTTGTTGGGGAATACTTATTTTGGTATTCCAAAACCAAAAAAATTATCTTGTGCCACTCTTGACAAAAAAAATCAAAATCTAGGAGCAGATATCGAATTTCCCTTCCCCTCTCCCTAAAAATATGAGCACAACTTACTAGTGAATAGTTGCTACAATTGCATCATTTACAAGATATCACAAATATGAATACTAGGCATCCAAGATAAGTACTGTATCTGTCTGCTAGCAATGCAACTATAACTTTGTTATCACAAGTTAGTTTTGCATTTGTCAAGGTGCTAGATTAACATGAATTCACTCAGATTTAATTTGGCGTAACATAACTTCCCTACAATGGCGGGAAAGGCCGCTAGGCTACTAATTACAATTAAAAAAGAAAGAGTTGTGCACAAGTACTCACAGGATGGTACTTGCAGATAGAAATACACACACATAGTGCCTCCACTAACCTGATAAAGCAGATGTAGTCTGCGAAACGTTGTGACCGCGCATCCGCGGAGAAATGTGTTCGTCCTATGTGTGTGTGTTTCTATCTGCAAGTACCATCCTGTGAGTACTTGTGCACAACTCTTTCTTTTTTAATTGTAACTTCCCTACAGTTCATTCATGAAGGGCTGGGCTACCGTAGGTGTTTGTACATATCATTCATTGATGGACTGTGTAACTTACCTGTGGACATTTTGAAAATGAAGTGGGATATGAAAACAGTGAAATGTGAAACATGCAATAAAAAAAAATATATTCTAATCTTTTTTGAGACGAAACAAATTTTTTCACAAGTAACTTGGAACAGCAAATGAAATTAATCAAAGCATCACACTATGTACTCAATATTTTAAGGTGCATCAACAAATTCATCCCTGCAAAAACAGCAAATTTCACAACAAAAATAGTAATTTACCTTGAAATATGAACAAATACTATTACTTTGTTTTTTTTTAATCATATTATCTATAGCACTTTGTGACTATTGTGGTGGTAATGTAGACGATAAAAACCTGCATCTTACACTGGAGACAGTCGTAGGCCATGATGTAACTAATAACTTATGGATCACAAAATAATAAACAATAGGATGAAGATTTCTTTTCCAAAATCTTTTATGAATATTGTAATAATTTGGCTTAAAAGTTTGGGAGACTGTATTTTATGAGTAGATGTAACGAAAAAGAATTAATTGCATTTGAATGATCATTTGGATAAATAATTAAACCACTGAAGTTTCAGTTTTAAGAAATATGTAGTGACGAATGATAAGTAACACTTGTCAACATTTTTGTTTAACATGACTTGCTTGCTTTCCTGTCTTCTAAACATACGCGTTGTGAAGATGATTAGACTCTTGAAGGAAACAATAAACATTACGCAACAGTATCTTTCTACCCACACACTCTTAAACTGCTTTCGTCATACCGTAAACACCCATGTACCACGCACATAATTTTTCCAAAATTTGGATGTCAAAAAGTGGGGTGCGCGTCGTACATGGAAAATTTTCATTTTGAGGGTCGGCGCGAACAGTAAACTTGGTGACAGAGCGAGTTGCTGGCACTCGCGGGAGACTTGGCAACTGTGCGGATGACTTGGCCGTTGTTCCGGATGCTCAGAAATATGACTGTTTACCGGTACTTCGTGTCGCCATTGTGTCGTGTACAGCAGGCATAGTTCTTTCTCTGCGTTTCATAGTGTTATCAGCCGGGTACAATGTCGAAACGGCTTTGTTCATTTACTGCCGGTGAAAAGTTAAAAGTGATAGCTGAGGCCGAGAATATCGGTAATCGTGCAGCAGGCAGAAAATTCGACATATCAGAGTCTTGCATCAGGCAGTGGCGACAAGACAAAGTGAAGTTGCAAGAATGCAATGTGAACAGGCGTGCTTTCAGGGGCATGAAAGCCAAGTTTCAACCCTTTGAAGAAAGATTGCATGCATACGTCACTGAATTACGGCAGTTTGGATATGCGGTTGCGACGGAGATGTGCCAGATGCAGGCTTTGAAGATTGCACGGGTGAGACGAGTCTCATTGAAGTCAACCTACATAATGCTACCAGCTTTTCCGTCTGCCATTTTACTACATTTGAGAACTGTTAAGTCCGTGTCCTACTATTGCATCGCTTGAGGGAGAATTTGTATTTGGATTTCCTACCTTGCTACCTTGTTGTTGCATACATGGCTGAGACACTGCGAAGTTTCCTGGCGAGGAACGATGGCGATAACAGCTGGGCGGCCCTGTTTCCCATTGTCATGGCTTCAAGACCTCGAGCAGCGAAATGACACGGGGCACGTTTACTGCTGTTCACTACGCCTTTGCCAAATTGTTTGCTGGTGATGACGTCGATGCGTTAGGCGCTCATTGGCTTGGCGTAAATAGCCAAACCCCGTACCGAAGCTTGCCGAGGATTGCCGAAGCCAGGGGCTAGTTTGAATCCCCGTCTGTTTGCGGATTTGGCGAGCTACCTGACGTCATCTGACGGGAGTGACGTTCTCCAGGCTACCAACTGCAGTGGTGTTTATTGGTGTCACCATGTCTGTCTTGGCGCTGCGATTTCGACGACCTTCTCCAAGAACTTTCGAGATGTTTCTCATTGGTCAACAATCCAGGGGAGGTGGTAAGGACTGGTATAAATACTGGTGCCAGACGCAGGAAAGGCAGAGATGGCCGGGGTTTTGGGAGAGCTCAGGATTGCTTAAGTTATGTATTTGAATTCTATTTATTGACTGTTACTATGCCCGAGGAAGGTTCCATGTGTTAATAATGAGAATTAATTATTGCAGTTAGATGAGAGTTGTTTCTATTTCTCGAGGCCGTAAAATGTTTTGTTGCTCGCTTGGTTTGTATAACTTTCAGGGGCCAACTTAGTATCTCAGATTGTATTATACCCATCTTGGGTGTATCTTCGTGTTTTGGGCTAGTAACAGTATATAGTTTTTTGTATAGATTATTTATTGGTAAACTTGGAGTCAGTATATACAGTGTATATACAAAATTTGACAAATGTAACTTCTTAAAGAAGTCAATTTATATTTTCTTTTTTACTTGAACTTGGGGTATTTTCCAGATGATATATTTATATAACTGTTATAAATGTTTGTAAACATTTACTTTGCCTTGGTGGCAGCTGTGTACCTGGTTATTGTCAAGTCATGTGTAAAATTAAAACTTGTAATTCATATAAGGGCATAATTTATTTAAAAAATTGAGAATATCGCCCATTTGAATGAATAAATGGAAAAACTTTATTCTTTAATACTTCATTTATACATGTAATTGATTTTGCACTCCTATTATTATTCGTCGCACCTGTGATTATTTATTTCTTATATTTTATTTAGTATTGTAAACCCTAGAATTCAGGGTTATACAGGAATTGGGTGTAAATCAACACTGTTGTTTTCTTGTGATGTTTGTTGGTCATTGTTTTGAATTGCGGCCGGCCAAACCCAACGTAGCCGTATCAATTCCGCCATTTTTTAAAGAGAGTGGTAGTATTTTAGCGTCAGAAAAAAAATTAAATTTTTTTGAAAAATTAAAAAAAAAAAAAAAATTCTAGATTTTAATTTGAAAATGGGGGTGTGGGTCTTACGTGGGTGCGTGTAGTACGTGGGTGTTTACGGTATATTGACTGAATAAAAATTTTATAATTTTCTAGGCATGTTTGCGATGCCCATTACATTTTTTGGGTACCTGGTTCTGCCCCTGTAACCCATTTGGTCACCTACCTTCTGCTTTGCCATCCTTGTTTTCCCCCCCTCCCCCAATTATCAAATTTTTTTTTATTAAATTTTTTGGGTGCCCTGTTCTGATCCTCTACACTGTTCTGTTCCCCTTCCCCCCTGGCCTAATTTTAAGGGGGTGGGAAACAGATACCTTCACAGTTGCACGCACAACCTCTAATTAAAGTTATTAGTTATTTTTCACCAAATTTTTTGGAGACCTTGACCCACTGCCACATTTCACACATCCTCCTCCCCCCTCCCCCCCACTTCCGCCAACACCCGGAAGCCTTTGCAAATAAAATGCACACACATTTCAACAAAGGTTCATTGCAGTTGGATATGTGATACAGGAATGCATATTGCATAGAACAAGTACGTAATGTTACAAATTGGAAGATTTTGATATCCCTGTCCCTTCCCCTGTCTTAACAAGAATGTGTGCAGGTTAAAGTGAATATTGTCTCAATTGTTATTTTTAAAAGCTATCAAAATGGGGTTCGTAATAAAATAAAATGTTATTTCTATGGTCTGGGTAGTTATCTGCTTAGGGAAGTTGAGGCTGGTAGTGTTTATAGTCTGGTACTAATGTGTTTCTTAGTTTTTTTTATTTATTTATTTATTTTTTTATTTTTGCTGTGTTTGTTAGTACAGTAGTCCAGTATATGTGTGCATCAGAAATTGAGAACTATGTGCTTGTTTAATGTCTGGTTTAATTCTGTCCATAAAATTACGTATAATGTACGAAAATTTTCATAGTGTAGTTGTTTTTTAATCAATATTTATGTTTTATCATCTGATACACACTTTAATTTAGCGTTTGATGTAAATAGTATTGTAATAATTATCCTTATCAATTATTAGAGGTACCAGCATACCTCATTGACTTGATGCATGACAAGAACATTCACATCCGCAAGGTGTGCAATTTGTGCCTGGACATAATAGCTGTAAGTATAATTTTGGGTAATTTTTTAACCTCCTGAAATTTTATTGTGTTACCGTTTAGTTTTAACTCTAATTGATTAATTATCTTACAGCTCATTCTAAGTACAGTGTCTCATGTAAGTATTCTATATTGTTACAGTTCACTTCTGAGAACTGTGTCTGTAAACAGGATTACGGATACCATGCTTTTCCAGGAATCCAGGCAGGTTTAAAGTTCCAAAGAATGGAACTGCCAGGCACATTTCTCAGAAGATAAATCTTAAAAAATATGGAAAAGTTACACGAGACAGACTATAGTTACTTTTATTGCTGTATTTAATTTTTTTTTCTGCAGCTCCGTGTAAAATTCTGTGCTTTTGTTTGTTATGTAGGTTTTTAATCATCCAGTTTTGTGCTAATGCTGATATTTAAATTTTTGAATGACACTGTTATATAATTTTTCTGAAGGGCTCAAAAAGTCTACTTTGTAAATGGGAAAACATTAGAAATTATAAGAGGATAATTAAATTTCATATTGTAATACGTACATTTTTAGAGACTGAATGAACGTAGCTATATAGACAGGAAAATGTTAAAAGCAGGAACATTAAAACAGGGTTCTACTGTAATTATGAAGGAATGGCACATATATGACCTTGTGACTAATGGTTGTGAAGACACATACATTAAATTTAAGACATGCAGTTAGTAAACCATCTTATTCAATTTTAAAATACTTTATTGTGTTACATGTCATATCATTAAATAATTCAAATTTGCACCTCTCCGTTATGCTTGTGTTCAGACATCAGAGAAATGAAGTGCTGCACCTTATATTTCACAGTCTTTTTATAGCTAACAGCAATCTGTCTAGTATTTGACAGGGTTAAACTTTTAAATAAGCATGAAAATTCATGCTTGCAGTGGGTACTAGCACATTGGAAATAGCTTTTTGTATGCCTCTTGTACGTCGTGGTGAACAGGAGTTAGTGTGTGCCAGTCTAATACTTGGACAAAAAAATTTGTAGGTGGTTAAACTATTGCATTGTTTGCATTTTCAAAGCTTCTGGGTTTGAGCCGCTTCTGTTTTCTGTCTTGAGACGTTTCAGCAGTCGTAAGACAGAAAACAACAGACGAGGCTCAAACCCAGAAGCCTAGAAAACCATGTTGTTGCATTGTTATTCAAGTTAATACTACATATGTTGTTATATATACAGTATCTTTGACTGTATATATTGCCGCCTTGCTGCCATACTGAACAGTGTCGCTTAATGTGACTGTCGCAGACATTTGGAGGCCTTGTTCATTTTTGTTAGTCAGTTGTTTTATTGTCTCACACACTTTTGGACATTGTGATTATGTTAATGTATGGTGAATAACTTTCCTACAGTCTTTTGCCACATATCTGTATTGACGTAGTTTAGTCACCAGCCCATTTGATGTTTTTATAACAAAACATTTTGTACATGCTATGTGGCTGAATTCATGGTGTGTACTAGTGAGCGCGTATCTGTACTCATGCTTATTTCATCGTAGTGTTTTAGAAAACACAATTGATAAGTTTTCATCTTATTGGCTGAGATTGGAGAGGGCTGAAAATCGGTTGCAGCGTTCATTTATACTGTCTCAGTACGCCGAGAAAAATCCTGCGAAGGTTGGCTTGTTCATGGCACATCCAAAGACCTTCCTTCAATGAAAACTGCCTCCGAAGATCACTTGCTGTTGGAGTTGTTCTCAGCCAATGATATAAACTGTGGTAGCGATGCACATTTGGAGAGACTGAACGAGTTAGATGATTTGTATTTTTTGATTACATGTCATCTTGAGATAGTCTTTTCAAAATTGTTGCCAGTTCACCACAAAATGATCTGGTGTATTGCATACTAACAGGCAGTCAAGTAGTAGGATTATGCTGCCATCAATCAAGCTGCCAACCTTTTCAGGCAATGTATGAGAGTGGGTCTTTTTTGAATGGGTGCCCTTGTTTTTCGGCAGGGTTACTTCCCTTGGTTAGGGCTTCCTTTTCCTTTTGCATTTTGAATGGTGGTCGGCCTTGGCCGCTTCTCTGAGGGGTTTTGCCCCGGTTGACGGTGCTATAGCTTCCTCTATCCCACCGGACCTGCCACTCCACTGGCTATGGAGGGGAGGGCCTGGGGGTGGAGGGGGTTTGGTTCCGTCGGCTGCCGGCAGGGGCATTGAAGGTAGGAGGGGGGGGTTTGAGCTGCCGTGTGGCGGCGAACGCAGCGGAGAGGTCACTCTCAGGTTGGACGTCGCGCTAGTAAGATTACAGCTTCTGGTAGTGAGTGTGTGTTGCCGTGGGCGGACGTCGCCGGCATTGATGTGTTGGAGTATTCGACGATGTTGACCGATGTGGGCACTGTTGGCTGACTGGCATAGCTGGTTACTGGAGGGATGTGCCTTCTTCAGTATATGGTGAGTGGGCATCCGCGTGTTGGGGCCCACCGGAACCTCGGTGAGCAAACCTTGTCACCACGAGACGGTATTTTCCTGCTTTTGCCGATATAGAGTTTTGGGGAAATCCGAGAAAAGACTACAAATGGGCATGTATTTGCCAGTGTGAGGGCGCAAAGGTGCTTCTGATAATCTTTATGAACGTCTTTTGGATTTTCCGAAGCGTGAAGGTTGGATTCATTGGAAGATATAGGCGTTAAGATCCCAAGTATTACTCCCTGGGGTGGATAGGGTTCTTGACGAGAGGTGCAATTGTGCGACGAATGCGTGTTGGGAGCATGGAGTCCGTGAGTCGAATGGGAAATAATGTGATTCGAGTTGTTGCAAATTTGTTTAAATAAGTAGTGCACTCAAAAGGGTTCATATGACCTGCTATAGAGGTGTGTAATTGCCGGAAATTCTCTTAAAGCACTGTATATTGTGAGTTTGCATTTGTGAATTGTGAGTTTTACACGCTGTAAAATTTAATTGGTAATACAAGTTTTTGAAAACCAGATATGTATACTTTTCTTTGTTCGAGAATGTGTGCCTCCTTTGCTCACTAACCCGCTATAAGCGACTGTTGGTCGGCATGGTAGAAACTTGTCCCGTTTTTGGAATTGGTTCTTAGTGCCTTTAGGAAGGCTTTTGAGGAGCTGGAGAGTAACAGGCGATTGCCTTTTGGGAGTTGTTGTAGCCAAAACAGCACAAGTTTTCGACAACGAGCAACTTACGAATGTGAAATGGCTGTCGTACCTTAAGTTCTTGCTGGACTGGTGAACCAGCACCATTGGTCCATGGCTACTTGTATAAATATTTGCTTGATCCCAGAGCAACTACTATAAGATCAAACTTGACCGGAGGTCAAATGTTAACCGACTTGCACAAATTATTTGTTCAATAAAATGATCTCATGCTTACTGGCTGTAAGATCATATTTAATCATTTAATATAGAGTATGGTGGTTTGTACGAGATTTTTGATTGGTTGGAAATAATATCATTATGAAGAGGTATTTTATATATGTTTAACAAGAATTGTGTTTTATCTTCGGTCTAGTATATTGAAAAAACAAATGAAGACATTGTTTATCCATTAATTTCGTCGAAGACTTTTATGGTAGAAAATTATAGAAGCCTAGAAAATTATTGTATTATATTGTAGTTATGCAAATGTAGCGAATAATCATTATATTCAAGAAACAAGTTGAGTGAGTGAGTGAAAAGGTTTTGGTCAGCGCTTAACGTTGAGGTCTTGAGCGCTGGTGAAGGGTGATATGATGTGAGTATGGAGCAGCACCGGAACGATTGGGCAGGGAAAACTGGAGATCCCAGAGAAAACCCACCGGCCAACAGCATCGTCTGGCACGATGCGAAAATCCGGGCACCGACCCTGCCGGGAATCAAACCCGGATTGCCTTGGTGGAAGGCGAGAGGTCTAACTCCTCGGCCATCGCGACCCCATGAAAGTAGTTGAGCTGCGGGAATCGTCTGCGAGTTAAATTATGAGTTATGTATAGTATTTCTTTGGCAGATAGTAATGATTTCGAACAAGTGTAAAGAGATAACAAACTGCAGCAGTATTATGGACATAAGCCATTGCAGCAAATGGTGTGTCACAGAAAACCAGAGAATATACACAAACAAACAAGTAAACAAAAAAAAGGAATTTGTTTGCAACTGGCAAACAAAGGTAAACACATACAATTCCACAAGGAATTCAGTCTGTGATTTACAAAAAATTTCATGAACACAAACGAGCACCTAAGCACGAATAAACAAACCAAGGAAAAAATAAAAAATAACTCAGATTTTTCCGCAAAAGGAGTTCTGTCAGTAAGTTTGAAACCACAGACAAAAAGTAATTACAACAAACAGACAAAACAAAACGAATGACAATAAACTGGATGTAAATGACACAGCAGAAACACAAGGCACATTGAGGAAAGCGGACGAAAACAAGTAACGCAGTTACTGCAGACAGTGAAATAATGAAAAAAACAGATGAAAACACCGGTCTCCTTACGACTAAACAAATTGCGACATTTCAGAGACAGCAATCTGTCTCCGTCTTCAGACACGTACACAGTCTGAGGAGCACTTGCAGACTCAGTTTATAAGAAAGACAGGTATGAATAAAAATCCTGATGAGTATTTGTTAAAATGTCAAGTAATGTGTGTTTTTGCTAGTGTAGTTGATTTCATTCTTATTTGTGCACTTGGCAGACACATGTTAGTTAGCTTTTTTTTATAACTGTTAATAAAATACTTACTAAGTTTCTGCAACGAGCGACTCGTACAGAGTCCAGTCTTGTTACATTATAACTACCTGAAGTAATGTGTTTATATTTTTTATTATAATTTGCTGATATCTTTATTACTTTACTTTTATATTTCCCAGTGTTTTGGCATGTGTATTTTTTGCAAAGTCTTGTTAAGTGTGTGTGAGCAGATGTTGTGGTGCCAGCAGGAGTGGAATAAGGAGTGGTCAGAGCGCATCAAACTAGAGAAGTTTCGTTGGCACAACTCTCAGTGGTTGGAAATGGTAGAGGGCAACTCAGCAGATGCTACAGCCTTTGACCGACCGAGCAGTGCTGACCGTGAACTACCACCATACTTGGACGATGATATTATGCAGCATACATTACTCTTCCCCTCAGGCATGTGCATAGTTACATTATTCCTTTATGATTATAAATTTGACAGATTTATCCCATCTTTTGTGCTTAAATTTTTGTAGGTATTCGAGGAAGAAATTTACATTTTAAAGATTTTAAAAAAAAGTATTGCTTACTTTTATTATTATTGTGTGTATTCATTAATTAAAATAAAAATTCAATTAACTATGAACAAGTAACACTAGTTTTTGTTAGTAAGCATATGCCAAATATTGTTAAAACTTGCCATAATAGGATATCCGTGTACAATTTTTCTATTTGTTTACATATGTTGGCTACTGAAAAGGAAAAAAAAATTGTTTGCAGATTTGCTTAGTTACACATTACTATATTATATCCGTTCCAAGGTTGCAGGTTGTATCACTTCACATGTTCGCGTGCTTGAACAGCATTGGCTGCATGTTTAACAAGCCACCGCGCCGCCTCCAAGTGTATGGCGAGGTATCAGCTGTCAGCGTCACGCCTCTACAAAGTGAGATCAGATGCCTCTGCTAAAAGTTTCCCACGGGAATGGTACGCGAGAACCGAAACCTTCTCAAGAACAACATTCCTCTTGTTGCCTCTGTTGTACCATAATATTTTCCCATCCTGTAATATTTAAGTAATTTACCTTAATAAATTAATTTTCAAAAATTATGACACTACGCCGAAAGTTTTTACACCTGGCAGCTCAAAACATTCCACGTTATATTAAATATATTGACAAGGTACACAATTACACCCTATTTAATTGAATAAATTAAGACACACACCTAAACGTCAACATCAGAAAATGGCTCAACACCGTCCAAATCACTATCTAATGAACTGGCTTCAAGATTTTCATCTAAATAATACACTTGTCGTCTTTCATCTCTACACTTTTTAACTGAAAAAAGGTACTCAAGACACCACAAAGAAATAGCTTTCCTATCAACTAAAAATTAATTACTGCTGCGTTTCACAAACTCGAAATTCATGTGCTTTTAAGAAATATTGAAATGTCGAGCACTTAAAATTTGGCAGATCAGGATCACTGTGTACTACGTATAGCACTTTGTCGATATTTGAGAGCTCATTTTTTAAGAAAAACTCGTTTACTTTATGCCTAACAGCAGCTTTCACAAATTTATTTTATTATTCACTTAGATTTTTACATATGTACACGTTCCTTGTTCGGTGTGGTCAACACACCCTTCACGCTTACCTCCTTTCTTGCTTTAAAAATTCTTTGTTCTGAAATGTCAGTCTCTTCTGAAACCAGCTTAACTGCATCCCGTACTAATAATGTCGGAAACTCTTTACACTTGGTGTTAATTAAATACATCGAATAGCACTGCTTTCTGTCTGTTATGTAAAAGCTTTCCTTGTTTATGCTTTACGACATGTGGAGGCAACACTCCAGCCCGACCCGCTTCCGCCATCTTGCAGAGTACTGATTACTTGAGACTTTTTTATCCACTTAACGATAAGAGATAAACATGCTTCAAAACTACAAGCACATATACTGTTTAATGCGCACAGAGTGATATTATATTACAGAGGATTAAAAACAGCAACTGATTGTTTAAATCACTACAATTGAACTATAACACAGCATCAGAACTAATTCCTGCTGAAACAACACTGTTAACTAACTAGCCAACCAATGACTGAAAGTTTTCCAGTGACAATGTTTATTTCTGCTGTAACCTTGAAATGGATAAAGTGTAGACTAGCCTCTTGGAACTCATTAAATTTGTCGGAATGTAAATAAAATTGTTCCACTTCACTTGCTGGCAGTTATAGAAAGGGCTACGTTGCTCTTTTTTTACAAGCAATCGACACATGTTGAGATTATATTTTGCTCAAGATGGTGTAACTTTAATGGCATCTAGTTTAATTTATTAAATAAAATGTGCAAAAAATTAATAACTGCATACAAAATATTCAAAAACTTATGAAATACCCTTGTGTAGTACAGCATGGATGAGATATCAACACAGATCAGTAGTATGTTTTACATACTTTTCCATTAACTACTGTAAATTTTTAAGTATGTCGTGCAATTAAAAAAATTTGTATGCCACTTAGGTTGCTGCCTACCTCAGAGCTCTGGCGACAGCAAGGATAGGGTTTTACGTGTAAAATTAGATTTGGTAGGGCTCAATAATGTTTGTTGATATCGCTTCTGAACAAAACCATTTTATGCATTGAGAAAAGGAAGATATTGCTAAACGAATAAAATTGCAGGATAAAATTGTGAATAACAGTTTTCAAGTGTTTTCAATACGTAAAAATGCTTTTTTATCCACAGTTCTCAGTGTGTTGGAAAAACTTCATAAAAGATCCTTTATCAATGTGCACGGAACCGAGGTTAATAAAAAAGTCAGTGGTGGCGTATATGTAGCTTCATCTGATACTGAGCAACATCGAAAATAATTTAACATGTAAAACCCTAGGCTTGCTACTGTCATGGCTCTGAGGTAGGCAGTACCCGTAACACAGTATGTGTTGTATTTATCCATAATGTTTTAAATTATTAGTGTTAATTCGGAGTAATATTTTTGTTGCAAAGTTCTTGCATAAATCCCTCTAAAACATTTTCTTTGATACACAAAATCATATGTAATTTTCACATATATTAAAGTGACTGTATTTACTAGATTGTAAGCTGAACTTTTTTACCGTTTCGAACCGTGAAATATCCCGACTCGACTTACTATTTAGCTCAACCATTTTACATGCAGTTTTGACCAAATATAAATAAATACGTTTATAAAACAGGCAGAACACTTTCATCAGTACCGATATGGACATAAACGAGAACCTAATTCTTTAAAACGTGCAGTTATTGCTAGATGGAGTATGATCTCTAGCAATATCACAGCCAGCCGACAGGTGACGTCACTGCGCTGTTGCTGACCGGCCCTTGAGCTCGAGCATGCCTATCTGGCAGTGTAGTCACCAGTGTCCTGCGGTACACGCGTGCCACCAGTCTGCTACGGTACCGATACCGTTGTATTTGCTGCTTGTACCTATTTACGTAATATGTGGCTGCTGCATTTCAAAATTAAGTGAAGACATTATACAGCTGAGTTTAAAAAAAGTCATCAAATATGCTGAGGAAACATCTACTATACTAACGTAATTTTTTATGTCAGCTCATTCACATGATAAATTTGCAGTTCCATTAAAGGCCTAGTTCCGTATTTACCTGTCTACCACCCGCACATTAATTTCTAGAAAACAAAATGTTTGAGAGGAGGTACAGCTACAGCTTATTCACGTTTTGCCAGCTGGCTGCCAGTCTGCCTGCAGTAATAGGTACACTGCGCCAAGACGTGCCGAGTGTTGTGTCGAACTACAGCGCCGGGCCGTGCCGAGTCGTGCCAAGGCAGCATTCCTCACATGACGTGTCTTGCCCGCCCACTTGTTTTTCTACTTCATTCAATTGTGTCTGTCCGACAGGCGGGGAGAAAGATCATCAGTCATCATCAGCTCTAAAGACCTGAGATGTTAAAGGACAGTAAAACCCTGTCATTATCACATTAATGTTCAATATTCTGGTTATAATTGGTGTCCTCTCCCCCCCCCCCACCCTCAAAGTTGTGAAAGTTAGGGGTCGGCTTACGTTCACTGTCGGCCTACAATTCAGTAAATACGGTAGTCACTTCAGCTGTCTAAATGTTATCCCAATAACAAGCCAAGAAAATTGTAGATGTACTAATGAGATGTGCTCATGGATACTGTTATTTCTTTGCAGTTTAGAATGATTAGTGTTTGCGGTTGATCAGCTTATCGCCATCGCTACCACCAATCTTATCATTCATTATCATTCTCTGGTGTGTTGTTTACATCAAACAATGTTGTTGCATTTAACATTTTAGGTTCACATCTTGCCTTGAATGAATCAGACGACTTGCTGATGAACAACAAAGACAGCCTCAATGAGCCAAGGAACAGGTTTGTAGCAAAATGCAAAAAAAAAAAATAAGTTTTTGTTTGCATGAGGTTAATTTTAAGCCTATTATTTATCTTTTCAATTTCTGACGTATAATACAGCTGTGTGCTGCTTTGTATGCTGAATCAGTTCTCTATTCACACTGAGCTTCGTAATAAATAGGGAAGAGATTTTATGGTACTCTGTGATAAAACTAAATAGTAACACATAAATTCGTGATTGAACATGAAATTACTTGAAATATACTTTAATATGCACTATCTCGCAAAATTTTACAATTTCAGTAGCGCATAACAACATGTATTTGCCTGTGCAACGAAAATCACAATTTATTAGAGTTACAGTGTAGGGAATTATTTTTTCTAAGTGATTTCACTACAAATAATGATTGCTTTCTTAAAAGTATTTAACATTCTGTTAGTATTATTTCTACTGATTATGTGCATCTCAGCATCAACAATATTAATGTCCATGGAAATATAAACAATCATGGCTGACATCCCAACAACTGTAACCACTGCCGCTTAGAAAATATTACAGCTGCTGTTCCTGCAATGTCTGTGAACAAATATATACAGTACATATTTTGCATGAAGACTCTCTATGTGATCAATAATTCATCCTAATTACATATCATGTTAACATTTTACACAAATCATTTGAAATAAAGCTCACATTGTATGAATGTACAAGTTTCAGTAGTTGATACTACTGCTTTTTTTATTTTTCACTTGACGTCAGGCCTCAGTACTACCATTTTTGTTGCTCTCCAGCTCATCCTAATGCAACTACTCTCATGCGGTCAATCTCTGGCAGCTTTAGTTTTTTATGTTTTTATTTTGTTATAAACATGCTCACATAAAAACATTTTAATTAATGTTAAGGATAGTAATACCAATAGGCAGAAATGTAAATGCCCTAAAATGAGTACACTTTTATTATTGGTGCACATACTGTAGTTCTAATTTCTGAGGCTGCATTTGTCACATATATTTTGTTCAGTTAAAAAAATGAACAGAGACTTACAATAGACCAGAAGACGTCTATTTGAATGCTTACAGTCGTCAAAAAGCCGATCGAGTTAATCACGAAAGAACACAAAATATGTAGGTTATTTTAAAAATTAAATTCACCTAAAAATAATACCCTTAAAATCATGCCTCTAGTAATAAATGTGTCAGCTGTAGTCATTTTGTATCACGCTATATGCAAAAGTATGGGAAGAGGAACAAAGTGTGCTTCTCTTTCATTCTTGTAACAGTTTATAAACAATGCACATAAAAGGAAATAAAATAATATGAATACACACACCCATCTTCATACAGAATTGAGAATGTGTTAAACCTAAGAATACATTTAAACAAATTGAATAAAATGACAGAAGGTTGAGGTACTCACAGGCTGATACTTGATAGTTTCACACACATAAAAGGGTGAACACACATTTGCGTGGTTGCGCGATGTTTCACTGGCTAAGCCAGCTTCTTCAGGCGGCGAGTTCAAGCACACTGATGAAGCCTGTCTGCAAAACATCACGCAACTGTGCGTTCGTCCTTTTATATGTGTGAAACTATCCAGTATCAGCCTGTGAGTTCCTCAACTGTCTGTAATTTCATTCAATTGGTTTAAACCTAGCAGCCAAAGCCTTCTTCACTTGCTAAGAATATACGTATATTAGTTACTGTTATTTGTTTTTTGTGTTATTTTGCATCCACTGAGCTGCATTACTTTTGACAATTAAGTTTTATGAGTGAATAATAAAATATGAAATATGTCTCAATTGTATGGGAATGTTTCATTTATTACTTGTTATGGGTATTTTGTATTAAGAGGACAATAAAAATAATTTTTGAATTCTGTGCGAAAGTTGGAAGATATTGATGTAATCACTTCAGGAAGGTTTTTGGTTTAATTCTTTTTGTTCGAGTCTGGTGGGGGGAGGGGGTTGTATGTGCATGCATGTGTGGGGAGGGGGGTGCATGTGTGCGTGCATGGATGCATACATGTGGGGTGTGTGCTTTGTGCACGCGTACATGAAAATATTCTAGTTATTTGCAATTGTTTGAAATAAATGAAAGATCATTGCCTTAATACTTGACTGTGGCAGTGCAACTATATGACAAAACTGAGAAGGCTGCCTTTGTTTATAAAAACACTTGTGACAGACAGCACCCGTGAGCAGAAGACACTTTTAGAATGAAGAACCTTTCGGTTTGTGACTGAACGAAAACACTGGATTATATTATTGTGTCAAGGAACATTCATTCTTACTGTAGAGAACCTGCCAAGTTTTCTTAGAAAGGTGAAGGGAGAAAGATAAAAATCAGGGTTTGATTTTAAGGCTTGTCCCCCGATCCAAAACAGGTAAATTTTTGTCTAGGCAGGTACGGAATGAAAGTAGCCTATTTTGCTGTACGTGATACCATTCTGAAATACAGTTCATTCTAGATCATCTACATGCCGTACTAATCAAATTAAAAAACATAAAAATTAAACCATAATGTGAAAAGGTATGTTTTTAAAAAAAGCCTTACTTTACCAGGTGTCTCAACTCTGTGACATCGATTA
Source organism: Medauroidea extradentata (assembly GCA_003012365.1). Taxonomy (NCBI): domain Eukaryota; kingdom Metazoa; phylum Arthropoda; class Insecta; order Phasmatodea; family Phasmatidae; genus Medauroidea; species Medauroidea extradentata. The sequence continues at coordinate 5,516 of PNEQ01078118.1, read as the reverse complement.
ATTTTACGAGTTAACTAGATTTGGTAGGCGAGCAATTTTGTGGTCTCAGTGATGCAATTAATAGTTTCAGGCTGATACTCTGGAATGCTTCAACTAATAAAATTAAATTTTTAAATCTAAAATTGATAGTTGAAATCAATTATGGACAAGTAAGAGTATGATTCTGACTGTCTGTTTTAACTGTATAATTCTATAAAATCTACTTCTCGATATAATTATACTTTTATCTGAATGAGCCCTTTCATATACATTTATGTAGTGATAGTTGTGGAGATAACTGTTTCAGCATACCATGATTTGTGACCACATAGCTAACTCTGCTACCATGTAAGAAGTAAGAATGAACAGCCAGTTTCATTAATGGTTTGAGTGATTCACTGTGACATTTACAAGCATAGTGTATGTAGTCAGCTAACAACAGTGAGCGTCTGTGCACCTAAGTTTCTCAGGTCAAGATTTCACTATCTTTATAAAAAAGTGGTCGTAAACAAGATTGCAGGAAACGTGTTTTTCCATGAACCCCACAGGTCATTCATTAAATCTGCAACGTAAGGAAACTGCCATGGATAAGACTATGAATATGCTGTATATAAATAAATATAAATAATATGTGTAAGTTGAAATCCACTGAAGTTTCAAAGTCAGTATTGTAAAACAAATAAGGGAAGTAAGAAAGAAAGATAGAAATAGAGTAATCTTAGAAAAGTTTTCACCATATGACTGAGCAATGAGTGTTATTCCTTTGCATCTGTAACTGAAACTGAGTTTAATAAAAGGTGCCTGTATGCAGTAAGTACAGATGTGAGTTTGTAAGTGGCAGTGTTGAGTGTTTGAGCAGTTGTACAGTCTATACATAAGTCAAGTTTTTTGTCACTTTTTTTCAAGTCTCTTAACTCTCTACTTTCACTGTATTTAAGTTGTTGACCTATCAGATATTCAAAGAGATTACTCATATTAATTTCTGATGTCGGAATGTCGCAACTTATCGCGCAACACATTGCACTTACGTGTTGCAGCCAACCACTAACTGTTTTTTACTAATAGTCCTTTGGTGTTTGGAGTGTTCCCACAAGAAACCAAATGTTTCTTAGCTTGTAATGTATCGAAAATTTGCATTTTACAATATACCTAATCCAGCACAACATTAAAGTGCAGTAAAACGTACGAATGAATGTTGCATTAAATTTTCACTTTGACAGTTCTACAGTATCTTAGTTCTTCAAATAGCATCCCAGTACAAGCAAGGGAATTACTATCACAGATAATCCAGTTTGCAACTTACTAAAAGAGTGAAGACTGTGCAACAACAGTAGAAATATTATGTACAATGAAGGCAGTGACTAGTAAGTATTCATTCTCATCGTGTGATGGGATTTCTGAGGTTTTCAATGTAGTGTTTCCTGGTGTGGTGCCAGAAGATTTTTCATTGATCCTGGTGCCAGAAGATTTTTCATTGATCCTATCAAAGAGACTTGCAGTATCTCATCACTGATGCACTAGACCCATGTTTTAGGAACGCTTGTCATTATGACACTGAGAATTATTCCTTTACATTATGTTATGATGAAGCAACAAACAGGAGTGGCAAGAAGGAACTCCAAATTACTATAAGATATTGGTCAGAATCTCCACAGCAAATAATTTCACATCTGGAAACGTTTTTCATTGGGAGAGCCACAGTAAAGGAGATTAGGTGCATGTTAATGAATGCTATGAATGGAGCTAGCCTTCCTCTTCAGAGTTTGTTCAAGCTAGGAAGTGACAGCCCAAACATGGACAAAAATGTGACTCATTGTACAAATGAAGAAATTGCAATCATTTGTAGAAAGGGTTTTGATAATTTTGGATGATACAGTATCCATACAATACACAATGTTTTTTTTTAATGGAATTAATGAGATGGGTGCTTCAGATTTTAATTCATCTGTGCATTTATTTTAGAAAGAAAAACATTACAGCAAAAAGAGGCAGAGCTCAAACATACGATAAAAGAGGAATGAAAATATAAAGCTGGAGGTGCTCTGCTTGAAGAAGCAATTGAATCTCTTAAAAAATGTTTTGCAGAAAGAATGCTTAGAAAAAGTGGAAGTTGTGCTGGCTATGTTACAAGGAGTCTCTAAAGTGACAAAAGAAGAAAACAAAAACTATTGCCTGCCAACCTACAAAAAAAATGGAGAAAAAATCTACGATGTAAACAACATTCTTTAATAAAAGATTCAAAATTGATTAAAATGTTTTAAGTTATATGTATGTCCTATAGTGTGTAGACAGAAATAGCTTGTATGTTTTGTGATTTTATAACTAAAATAGTTTGTTAAATTTAGTTTCTTTATTTACAGTTTTTGTTGTAACGTTTATATTCAAATTTAACTGTAACTACAAAATATAAATATACTATCCAGGATGCTACTGAAATTTTTCTATGTTTGAATTTGTGTTAATTTTACTTATTTAAAAAAAAGTGTTCTTGTCAATGTTTTTTTGTTTTTATTATTAATCTAATAATGTGAATCGATTTAAATGCTGTTTGTGGTTTGTTTTATATATATATATATATATATATATATATATATATAGAGAGAGAGAGAGAGAGAGAGAGAGAGAGAGAGAGAGAGTTATTTATGTATTTATTTATTTTTGGCAGTGAAATCTTTTTTTCTCTTTCTTTCTTAAAGGTGCTCATTGTTACGTAGTTATGAAGAGAGTGGAGACTATGGAAAATGTGATTTTCGTATAATTATTAGAACCTTTTTAAGTAGTCACTTTGCAGAATTTTAGTTACTTCAATTTTTAAATAAAATAGTCATTTTTTCTTAGCATCTTGAACAGTTATCAGGCGTGCTTTTGATAACTTTTCAAGCAGTTGCATTCACTTACTTTTGAACCATAGTTACTTGAAACATGTTCTCTGTAATCCAGTTGATGGACAGACAATCTTCTCAGAAGAGAACTGTCAAAATCAGGCAAACTTGTACTGTGCAGACTGTAGTGTTGACAGTGATGTATGGTATGGTGTGGTGTGGCAGGTACAGCAGTGACCTGGACGGCAGACAGGGCTTGTCTGCCAGCAGCAGTAGTAGCAGTAGCAGCGAGGACTTAGCACGCAGTGGCCTCAGTAACCTGAGGCTGCGACCAGTCTCTGCCACCGGCGCATTGCGCACTGATTCTTCGCAGTATGTCCTTATATAGATCTTCGTTAGCTTCAGTTTCGTAAACAAAGCTTGTAATCAAAATACTCAGTATTAAATCAAACTGGAATGTATTCTTTAAATTTGCTGCTTTGCTATTTGAAATACTTTGTACTATTTGAGTGAGTGCATTTTTTTGCTCCACGTGCTTTAGTTGGAACTATATGCATATACATTCAGTGTTTTATATATTGTAAGACACGTTATGTAGATTTCAGTAGTTCATAAAGTATGCCAGAAAGTTAGTCAATTCATTATCAAAATGAAGGAAATTTTTTCTTAGTTTTTAAAATTTACAACCTATCCTGTAACTGCCTCCAAAAAATTTAATGGTTTTGTGCTCGTACCATTGCAGCATGCTTAGAAGTAATCATTGATCAGTAATGAGTGGATATTTCAGGAGACAAATATCTAGGATGTTTTTGAGGAGTTTTTGTTTTTTATGTATGAGACTCTTTGTAAATAATGTATGGAAACTACAGAGTTTGGAGTTATGTGAAATCCTTACTTGTTTGTTATGTAAACAGCATACTGGAAGGAAGTGTTGAAATCTATATTTTCTCGATCCTTAAATTTATCTTAATTTTTTATGTAGTCTGAATGTATTTAAAGAATGTGATTTTATTACCTGCCAACTTTGTGCCTGCTATATTGTTCAAAACATTAATGTTTAGCTTTCCATGTTGAATCATACATCAGAAAGGGTACCATGTTTTGCTGACTAGTGTGTGGGACATTTAAGCAAAGATAAATGCAACATTGCCTTGTAAAGCTGTCCCATACTTGATCATGTATGTTGTTTGCAGACATTTACTGTTATTAAACATGGAACAATTTTTCATCAGTGTTTTTGTAGTTTTGAACAAGGTCAATAATTGTAATGTTAGTACTGGCATCTTATATCAGTTTTACATACAAAATTATTAACAGAATCATTTATGTTGACTGATTTCTTTGTATAAGCTTACTGAATGTATAAAAGCTGTGTTGCAGCCCTTACTCATCCGAGTGAAGTGGCAATGTACAGTATTGTACATTTAGAAGTATGTATTTATTTAATTTTTAAGTTATTGTATTTAATGTAAAATTTCTTAGCAAGTTTATTACTTTGAACATAAAAAGTTAAAGTGATCACATGGAGATAATTGTGTTAATTTATAAGTTGCAAAAGACATGAAAAACACATTAAAAATTGTTTTCATATTTATCACTGATGGGTTTTTTTTCCTTTAGAAGTCTTTTGCCCTTTTGTGTAGTGAAAGTAGCTATAGTGATTAAGTGTAGTATATTGTGGTGATAAATAAGTTATAATTGTCTCCAAAAATCAGGAATCAAAATAATAATATTAACTGCCCAGTTTGCACTTTCTTCATATGGTTTACACATTAATTAAAATATCTAGAAAGAAAACAGTTCTACAAAATAACACAAAAAATTTTATAAAAAAGAGTCTGTACTAGTTCAGAATTTTTGTGATTTTACTGACTTTTTTTTAATTAAAAAAACAGGCATTATAATCATTGCATTGTGGCATATTCTTTATTTTATGGTTGTTTAATGTTTTCAATGTACTGTGATGATTGTATAAATTAATAAATATTTCTACTGTTAAAGGCACTGAACTTAATGCATGTTTAAGTTAATAATGGGCTGTAACTAGAATAGAATTATTGTTTCCCATTTGATTGATACTCACGGATCCCACATATTTAAGAATTGAATAATAATCTCTATTCTCAAATCTCAGGAAAAAATTTTGTCTTTTGATATTGTGCGTATTAGAAGACAATGCTACACTTTTTAGTTTAATGATTACGGTATAATCCTGAATTTGACCTCCCAAAATTCAAACTAGTGCCTTCTCCATGAGACGTCAGGTTTAATCTAATACATAGTTTTTTTAACCTACATGATTGTGATACTATCCATAGGCCTAACCTAACATACAGTGCAAATTCAATACGCTACAGTACATGTCTACGGTTCTATCAGTGAGAGAGTGGGCGAGAGATTTTGTTCAGTGCTCAATATCAGGATCTTTAACACTGGTGAGGTGTGACATGAGGTAAGTATGGAGCCGCACCGGAATGAGAGGGCGGGGAAACGGGAGATCACTGTAAAAACCAGCCTGTAAGGTACTTGGCCTACCCACCCTATCCCTTTCTTTTTCTAAATTTTTTTGTTGTGCAGAATTGTGGTTTCATGTTGGCATAAACGTAACGTAACCGTAAACTTAACTTCCGTAACTTCTTAAATACGTTTATACACGTTTTTCGGCGTCAGCATATGTCTAATGTGATCCCGAGATGCTTCGTGGGGCACTAGTTA